>CAUYLG010012241.1:0-78737 GCA_963573385.1 Cacajao melanocephalus | reverse complement strand
CCAATCAAAAGCACTGGTGATGTTGCACTTCTGAGGGGATTCCTATGCTACTCTCTGTGAGATTATCTTTCCAACCTCCTGACGTCCCTTCTGCAGGTTTTGATGATGATGCTGTCACCTGAAGATGTCAATGGGAGGTTTGTAGACCAAGTTTATGTCAGTATATCTGAGGACAACCTCATTATGACTCTCCTGTGGCCAACAGCATCAGACTCAAGATACCTCTCCGAGAAAAGACATGACTGTGTGCAACAGAGCATGTATGGAACACGCTAGTTTTCCCTGTGACTGCCCACTTCTCAGTGTTGAATCATCATGGCTGTGTTCCTGTCTGTTTTAAGTGTAAAGAAGTTTTAAAAAATCCATCAAGGAGGAAGATACAATTACAAAGAGCTACTGGAAGCTTTCCTTGAAGTGTTAGATTTTAAAGACTTATTGAGTACACATGGCTCAAGGATGGGAACAACAGACACCCATGCTGAGTAAAGCAGGGATGATAGGAGGAGGGTGATGGTCAAAAAACTAATCTACCTGTTGAATATTACACGGATACCTTGGTGATGAAATGATCTGTACACCAGACCCCAGTGACATGCCGTTTCTTCAGGTAGCAAACTGCACATGTATTCCTGAAACTAAAATAAAAGCTGAAGAAAAAAAAAGCCTTAGAAAAAGCTTTATATTGATAATTCCTACCTTAATTTTAGAAATATGAGTAATGGTCTTTGTAAGCTTCATTCTAAACTCAGTTACCCAACATAGACTATTTGTGTGGATCTCCATATCCTCATTTCCGTTTATGTTTTAAATCATGAGGCTGATGAACTTACAAGTCACCTCATAATGAGCCACTGCAGATGTGGATGCACTGTGGTCCTCATAAAACTTTTTGCTATGCTCCCTTGCTACTTTGTTCAGCTCTGCTTTTAGGTACTTGGATGGAGGAATTGGTTTTCCCATTTTCTTTTGAATATATTGACTAAAGAAGAAACTCACATAGTTCATGATTCAAAATTATGACTAAAATTTCACCCAGAGTTTTAGGCTCCAGGAAGAACCCTACCTTCTAATCAGGTTAGGGTGTGCAGTGTGTTGGGGACTTCCTCACGATGTGACGTAAGAGTTTGGCTTGTTTCATATTATATATTTTTGAAAACTGCGGTGGCCAGGCCCATCTGTGTGACATCTGGTGGTTTAGTTTACGGTGGGAAATCATATCGTCCATGTTTTTGGAGATTTTGTTTGCGGACTTCGTGCAGCACACTGTGTCATGTAACATCATGTCAGTACACTTTTGTGTCTATTGGCTTTTTTTTGCTAAGTCTGAGCTCTCAGATCTGATTGATTTTGATTTGCCAGTTTGAGGGGCCACTCCTTGTCCAGATCTCTTGTGCCTCACTTATGGCCTGCCACTCTGGTCTTTTCTTTGTTGATCTATAGTTTGGTAAGGTAGACTATTCCAGTATACATCCTGATAGATTTTAAAATGCATACCAAAGTGAAGAAAAAAGGATATTTCCCAAGTCACTTAGGTATTAACGTATCTCCATTTAAAATAAATAAAATAACCCTCCATGTGTTAAGACGTGGAACACAAATGAGGCTCTTCACGTCTCAGGGAGAAGGTAGATGAGCGTGGAAAAGTTAAGGGTTCCCATATGGTCAAATAACAGCACCAAAATAACTGTTATCTTGATCTCAGACACAAGAAGTGTGGTCCAGGTCACCAGTATCTCTCCCTCCAGACTCCAAGTGTGAACTAGTTTTCTCACTGAAGCTATTGGTTTCATGTGGAGAATATACCCTGTGATTGCAGACTTTAAAAGGAATCATGCTGATTTTGTGGAGCTCTACGGAATGCAGTATGCATTCACATGACTTTGTACGCTTTTTAAGTATGTTTCCTGGACACTACCCTGGTGCTGCCCATCAGATTGCTGTGGTCTGTGAAGTGAGACCTGTTGGTGGCAGGTCGGTGGACAGTCCTCCCTGCAGTGGGATTCTTTCTTTAGCCAGTACATACGCACAATCCTCATTTAGCCCCTGTCCATCTCTTAGATCGTGGCATGGAGGGTGGAACATAGGTTTTATATGGCTTGTCTTTTTGTTTTTTCTATCTCGTTTTCTTCACCTGTATACAACATATATGTATTAGTCTGTTTTCAAACTGCTATAAAGACATATCTGAGACTAGGTAACTTATAAAGAAAAAAGATTTAACTGACTCACACTTCCACATAGCTGGGAAGGCCTCCAGAAACTTGCAAGCATGGTGGAAGGGGAAACAGGCCCATCTTATATAGCAGCAGATGAGTGAGGGAGGGAAGGACAGAGGGAAACAGAGAGAGAGACGGTGTAGGGGAAGAAGTGAGAGAGCCCACAAGCAAGAGTGTGTCAGTGAAGGAAAAACTACCACTCATAAAACCATCAGATCTCTTGAGAATTCACTATCATGAGAACAGCACGGAGGAACCGCCCCTATAATCCAGTCACTACCCACCAGGTCTCTACCTAAACACCTGAGGATTACAATTCAAGATGAGATTTGGGTAAGGACATAAAGCCTAACTAAATCAACATATGACTTCGCCTGCCAAAAATCTTTTGTCTTTTTAAGCAGGGACTGGCCTAAATTAGCACATTTATAAACTTTTTTTTTTTTTGTAGCCATCTCACCTGCGACCATGATGATATCTACTTTATGGCTTTTGGGTTTGGCAAGGGACAATATAATCCCATGATATCAACGTCAACAGACTACAGGTTTCCAAATAATTCATGATTCACTCTGTAGAGGGAAAACAATTTTCACAAACTTTTCTCAAAGACTTGAAGGTATATCTGTCTTTTGAGCAGGTAAAACAAGAAATACTTGTACATAGAAAACACTCTCCTGAATGCAGAAATAATAGTTTATATTTCCTGTCACTGACATTTCTTTTCTTTTTTTAATTTTACTTTAGGTAAAGGGGATATCATCACTGATCCCACAGAAATAGAAACTTATCATCAGAGACTACTACCAACAGCTCTATGCACATAAACCAGTAAACCAGGAAGAAATGCATAAATTCCTAGACACTAGTACTCTACCAAGACTAAACCAGGAGCAAGTTGAAACCCTGAATAGACCAATAACAAGGGCTGAAGTCAAGGCAGCAGTTAATAGCCTACCGACCAAAAAAAGCCTAGGTCAAGATGGGTTTACAGCCAAATTCTACCAGATGTACAAAGCAGAGCTGGTACCATACCTTGTGAAACTATTCCAAACAATGCAAAAATAGAGAATCTTCCCCAACCCATTTTATGAGACCAATATCACCCTGATACCAAAACTCAGCAGAGACTCAACAAAAAAAGAAAACTTCAGGCCAATATCCATGATGAACATTGATGCAAGTATCTTCAATAAAATACTGGCCTACCAATTACAACAACGTATCAAAAAGCCTATCCATCATGATCAAGTAGGCTTCATGCCAGGGATGTAAGCCTGGTTCAACATACACAAGTTTATAAACATAATCCACCACATAAACAAAACCAAAGACAAAAACCACATGATTATTTCAATAGATGCAGAGAAGGCCTTCAACAAAATTCAACAGCCCTTTATGCTAAAAACTCTCAATAAACTAGGTATCGACGGAACATGTCTCAAAACAATAAAAGCCAGTTATGACAAACCCACAGCCAATATCATACTGAATGGGCAAGAACTGGAAGCATTCCCTTTGAAATCTGGCACTAGACAAGGATGCCCTCTCTCACGACTCCTATTCAATATAGTATTGGAAGTTCTAGCCAGAACAATCAAGCAAGAAAAAGAAATAAAGGATATTCAATTAGGAAAAGAGGAAGTCAAATTGCCTCTATTTGCAGATGACATAATTGTATACTTAGAAGATCCCATCGTCTCAGCCCCAAATCTCCTGATACTGATAAGCAACTTCAGCAAAGTCTCAGGATACAAAATCAATGTGCAGAAATCACAAGCATTCCTATACACCAACAACAGACAAAAAGAGAGCCAAATCAAAAGCCAACTCCCATTCACTATTGCTAAAAAGAGAATAAAATACCTAGGAATACACCTAACAAAGAATGTAAAGGACTTCTTCAAGGAGAAATACAAACCACTGCTCAAGGAAATAAGAGAGGACACAAACAGATGGAAAAACATTCCATGCTCATGGTTAGGAAGAATCAATATTGTGAAAATGGCCATACTGCCCAAAGTATAGATTCAATGCTATCCCCATCAAGCTACCAATGACCTTCACAGAACTGGAAAAAACCACTTCAAACTTCACATAGAACCAAAAGAGAGCCCACATAGCCAAAACAATCCTAAGCAAAAAGAACAAAGCTGGAGGCATCATGCAGCCTGACTTCAAACTATACTACGAGGCCACAGTAATCTAAACAGCATGGTACTGGTACCAAAACAGAGACATAGACCAATGGAACAGAACAGAGGCCTCAGAAGCAACGCCACACATCTACAATCACCTGATCTTTGACAAACCTGACAAAAACAAGCAGTGGGGAAAGGATTCCCTGTTCAATCAATGATGTTGGGAAAACTGGCTAGCCATGTGCAGAAAGCAGAAACTGGACCCCTTTCTGACACCCTACACTAAAATTAACTCCAGATGGATTAAGGACTTAAACATAAGACCCAACACCATAAAAACCCTCGAAGAAAACCTAGACAAAACCATTCAGGACATAGGCATAGGCAAGGTCTTCATGGCTAAAACACCAAAAGCAATGGCAACAAAAGCCAAAATAGGCAAATGAGATCTAATTAAACTCCAGAGCTTCTGTATAGCAAAAGAAACAATTACTAGAGTGAACTAGCAACCCACAGAATGGGCAAAATTTTTTGCAATCTACCCATCTGACAAAGGGCTGATATCCAGAATCTACAAAGAACTAAAACAGATTTACAAGAAAAAAGCAAACAAATCCATTCAAAAGTGGGCGAAGGATATGAACAGACACTTTTCAAAAGAAGACACGTATGAGGACAACAAACATATGAAAACATGCTCATCATCACTGGTCATTAGAGAAATGCAAATCAAAACCACATTGAGATACCATCTCACGCCAGTTAGAATGGAGATCATTAAAAAATCTGGAGACAACAGATGCTGGAGAGGATGTGGAAAAATAGGAACACTTTTACAGTGTTGGTGGAATTGTAAATTAGTGCAGTCATTGTGGAAGACATGTGTTGATTCCTCAAGGACCTAGAAATAGAAATACTATTCGACCCAGCAATCCCATTACTGGGTATATACCCAAAGAATTATAAATTGTTCTATTATAAAGACACATACACATGTATGTCCATTGTGGCACTGTTTACAATAGCAAATACTTGGAACCAACCCAAATGTCCATCAACGATAGACTGGATAAAGAAAATGTGGCACATATACACCATGGAATACTATGCAGCCATAAAAAATGATGAGTTCATGTCCTTCATAGGACATGGATGAATCTGGAAACCATCATTCTCAGCAAACTGACAGAAGAACAGAAAACCAAACACCGCATGTTATCACTCATAGGTGGATGTTGAACAATGAGAACATGTGGACACAGGGAGGGGAGCATCACACAGTGTAGTCAGCTGTGGGGGCTAGAGCAGGGACAGTGGGCAGTGGGGAGGTTGGGGAGGGATAACGTGGGCAGAAATACCAGATATAGGTGATGGAAGGATAAAGGTGGTAAAACACCTTTCCATGTATGTACCTATGTAACAATCCTGCAAGATGTGCACATTTACCCCAGAACCTAAAGTACAATTAAATAAATAAATAAATAAATAAACTGTTGTTTACAGATTTAAAAAAAAGAAACTGATGCTGGCATGTGTCATGACACTAGGTAAACATTACAGAGTTAATAAATTGTACTGTTCGAATTGGATGCTACGCTAATATTAAAACCTTTGCTCTTTTTAGTAAATGATCTTGCTTGCCTACCGAGCCAACTCTTATAGAACAGTTGTGAGAGTTAAAGGAAATGAAAATGCAAAAGCATGCTATGAATTCTGAAGCCTACTTATATATACTGCATCATCATTATTTTTATGAATGTAGTTTAGAACCTCTTTCCCACTCTCCTTCCCTAGAATATCATACAATCATAAAGTACAAACTCATGCTCATGTGTTAGCCAAACATGAATATGTAGGTTGCTTGCTAGGAAATAAAAAAGTTATTTGAGGGTTTTATGTTGTTTTCTCAGCTATATTCTTCTAATATCATAACTAATTAGGAAATAACTTTTCAAGTTTCAAAACTTGACATTTAAAAGAAAATTTTATTTTAAGAAAAGCATTTGGGCTTTGGATCTACATGTGTCAGAGAAACATTCTGAAAGTATAAGTTTAGAAAGAGCTTGAACTTGGTTCTCTGATTCCCAAGTCACAAGTAAATGGAAGTCATGGGAGTCACAAGAAATTGTTCCTGGGAACTTGAGTATAGATTGAGGTTCTGAACCTGGGACACATTATTGACTGTTTCCATGATGAAATGTAGGTCTCCTGGGGAGTCTGCAAGATTGGCTGGACCCAAAAAGAAATGGACTCTTTGATGAAGAAATGTTTGAAAGACCTTTACAGAAGTTATATATAGAATAGTATTCAAACCACTTTTCCCCCTCTATGTTACTTATACATCACTTTAGAAAGTTCAAAGTGTATAACAACACAAAAATAGTGATGAGATAGATTTATCCTTCTTGACCATGGAATTTTTTTCTTTTGCTTATTGGGATCCACCTTTCCTAACCTCTGATTCTATAATTTTGAAGACCTAGGATTCTATTTACTAGTTTTGTAGTAGTTGAAACAAAACAAACTCGCAGAGAAGAAGGTGTGACTCTAAATAATAAAATTGGTTTTAGCACACACAGGCCTCAAAATCGGTGTAGTTCTTCCAATTGATTGTTTGAGAAACTGAGGCCTTATGTCAGTGATGGGAACATTGATAAACTGCATTCATTCCAAAAGACATGATGTAATAACCAAACTAATCCTGAAGGTGTTTGGAATCCTTCCCTACAGTGGTAAAATGAAGGATTTTAGAAACTCAGCCTGAGTAACATTTCGTGTATTCTTTCATTCAGAGGATCAACAGACATTAGGTTGGTGCAAAAGTAATTGTGGTTTTTGTCATTAATATTTATTCAGCACTTACTAAGGCATCAGACATTATTTTTGACACTGTGGTTTGACGTGGTCTTACAGTCCAGGTCCTTGAGTAACTCACAGCTACTCAAGTAAACAGATGAGGCAGAGAGTCTGATGGGACAGACAAGTAAACATCAATAATTGAGGATGGAAAATATGAGCAGAGAGCTAAGTCCAAGGAGCTCTGGAAGGGATGCATCAGCATTCTAGAGGACCAGAGAAGTGTACTAGAAAAGAAAACTCTCAGGCTGAGATTTGAAGGGCACTCAGGAGTAATCCAGGAAGAAAGATTGAAAAATCAAGGGCAGTTTCAGCAAAGGAAATGCAATGAGAGAAGATGGTTTACTCGTCCAGCAGTAGCTCATTATGGCTGGAGCAGAAGTCAGGTACTCAAATGCCTGGAGAAGAAGTGATAACGGTAGGTTAAGGACATCACCATATGAGGGACATGTGTAGTCCAAGCTTCCTTAGATTTGGATTCCTCAGACAAGAATTAAAGTCTACAAAGGAATAATCATCACTACTCCTTTTCTACTTGGCTGTAACCACATTTGGAAAAGGTCTTTCACTGTCCCAGGTTTGAATGGGACATTGAATGGGACTATGATGGGAATTCCAGAAAATATTGCTGTCCTAACTCTTGTGCTTCTTGAAGTCTAATTTTTTTTACCTGCATCACCCCTTAAAAAATGAGTATAAATAATGAGTATTCATTGTTGAATAATGAGTAACATCTTACTGACTGATCCATCACTTTCCATGTTGAGAGCCACAGTTGCTAAAAGTAGTCTTCCTTCACCCCAGACTTCACTTTCAGATAATTCCCCTAAGGTACCAACACTGGTTTAGATGGGTCGGGAGGTTGCGTTGCCTCTCTAGGACTTGATTCTTTCAGTGACTGACTTTTCTATCACCCAAGTACTCTCGTACTGGACTTCAGTTCATTCCCCTTTATTGCCCAGACACATCAGGTCATATGGCTTACGACTCTAAGAATAGTCTTAATTCCTCAGTAAAGTGGAGATCACCTGAATTTAGGGCTAAAGGGCCAATATCAGACGGTAGTGTGAGTTCTCCTATCAATTTTAATGATCGACACGCCTCTACTCAATGCCCTTGAGACCTATGATAACTGGGAACAACAAAGTTTGCATAGCCTGTTTTGGGTAACAGATACATTTCTTTTAAAGGGAAGAAGAGTGGAAGAAGATCCTTTCCTCTCATGATCATGGGTATCTTTCTCCAAAAGTAACCCTCTGCCAAACAACCACTAGAGCAGTATAGCCATTTGACTGCCTGCTCAAATTCTTGCAGGACCACAGTGCTTCCATCATTCTTTTGAATCCAGTGGTTGCCTGTGCTCTAGGGGTTTCCTCACTTGTGAAATCCAGCAATGTTCAGAACAGAGTAACCTTCTGTAGGATGTGCAGTCTCAGGCGCCTTCTCAAGAGGCCCTTTAACATCACATTGACTGAGTTTGCCATACATTAAGAATTTTGCTTCTGTCAAAAATCTTCCAGTCATTACAACAGAGTTACTGATCTTGCTGACAATTATCAAGTGGTTCCTGACTCTTACCGGGGAAGCAGAGAGAACTTCATTGAAATGTTGGAACTAACAGCTAATGCTACATAGTCATGCTGTCGTATGTTCTGCTGGCCCGTGAGCTCCTCCAGGGCAGACGGGCTTTGCTTTTGCCAAAAAATATATATATTAAGTGCCTGCTTTATGCATTCATGGAATGCCTGCCCCACTCAAAAGAGCTCCCATAGCATCCTCATTCTTCCAATTTGTTATAACCCATATTTATGCTCACTTGTTCTCTGTGTGGCTACAGTGCTCTAGCCTCAGACCTACTGGTGTCTATACTTGTTCATTTGTTTATGCAAAGTTTTAGAAACTGCTCATAAGCTTTGGGGCACAAAAAGGCAAAAGAATCCCCGGGTACTCAATGTGTTATTTCAGGAAATTGGTCTAGATTTCCTTCCACCTGGATCCTAGTTTCTGTGGCATACCTGTTTATCATTCCTCTTAGCATTAACTCTGGATCTTTATGACATTTCTGTTCCTCTTCTTTTTCCATTTAGCCATTGACTGCTTTCCCTGTGTTTTTGTCAAGTTGTGAGCCTTGGTATCATACTGTTTTATTCTTGCCCTCATAGTCTGTCTTATTCTGCCCGTCTGCTAAGTCTGATGCTCTACCCTGCCACAGCCACATATGGTCTGGTCGCACCACACGATGTGTTAAGGAAGCATCTACCCTAGACCTTCTACGTGGAGTATGTGCACAGGTCTGGATTTGTGTTGCTCACCTAGACTCCTACATGTCTTACTTCTTACTGGCTCGACTCATCTCTCCCTGGACTTCTTAGCCTAGATCTGAGATCTTTACATCTTAGAATCTGAATACTCGAGGCTCCTTTGCTCCGGTATCCTCTGGAATTTTGAATAATGACACTGTCTTCTGTAGCCTCAGTACTGAGGGAGTGGTACTAGCTAGTCAGGTTTTGTTAGCAGCCCCTTAACCCTGGTTCCCAACCTCATGCTCAGTATTGCTTTTACAGAACAGGGGACTTGTCTGATGACAGTGGGAGGCTTGGGTATCAGTTCTAAAAGAGACTATCTTTTCCACATTTATTTCTCTATTATTCCACTTTTCCCATTTCTATGCGATATTAAAAGTCATTAATTTGATAATGAAGCCTAAAGTTTACTACTGTACAAGAAGAATCACTGGTAAGGATTCTTTATAGATGGTTTAAGTGGACAAAATGTTGGAGTAACTACAATGTTCTATTTAAAATCAGAGGTCTGGGAAAAGGCTGATACAGCCTTAATCTCCTCAGTGTTCCTCTCAAATGCATAATTTCCAGTGCTCTGGCTGCTTAAATGAACTGTTTGTGCACCACTGCTCTGAAGTTTATCTGTGTCATACTGACGAGATTTAAAAATACTACAATGTAAGGAATGTTCCAAGTTTGCTTCTTCAAGGGCATTTTCTTACAAAGGTAATAAAAATGATGTCTGTGAATGTTCAATTCACACCATGCCTAATTTAACCCTATTTTAATATCTCTCTTTTAGGGTTATAGAAAGAGTGGCTACCCAAAGCACATGGGTGAAGGGACAGTGAGTCCCCTCAAGACCACTAAAGCCTAAAATACATGATGAAGATCACAATCATGGATGCTAGAGATCCATGGCTTCACGTAAATATGAAGCATTGAAATGTTTTTATGCTCTCTGGTTTCAAAAATCTGAATTTTAGAAAAAAATTACTAACAGTCTTTTTGTGAAGCCAATAATAAATATACAACAGTCATGAAAACACAGTTGAAAAAAATTTATTTTCTAGGTTTCAAGGTGGTAGAAGAAGAGAAGAAAAGAAGGTCTGTAAGATACCTTGAAAATTTATTTTTAAAAAAATTTTTATGGGAATGTTCTTTCTTGATGTCCGCATTTGTTGACAGTCTTTCAGTCACCAAATAACTCCCAAGGATCCAGAAATAAAAGACACAATCTTTACCCTGTGTGTTAGTATGTGATAATTGTTTTCAAATATTTCCAGTTATCCACCCATAAGGCACTTCCTGGCCGCTTGTGTTTGGATGGGCTATGTATTTAGCTTTGGTCAGCGAATTTTGCGCTAAAGTGCGTGGTGTCACTTCTAGGCCAGAGAATTTAATTGTCAGTATGAAACTCTCCTTCCTCTGCCAGAGTGGCTGGTTGTGCTGTGGATAGAGCCTATTCTCTTTGTATGTGATTAGAATCTGTGCATATGATTGAATATCACTCCTGTGGTTGGGTTATTAATCAGTCAGCTTTGAGCCAATCAAAAGGGAGGTTAGTCTGGGTGGGCCTGACCCAATCAGGTGAGCCCTTTAAAAGAAGATGAAGTGTCAAAGAGATACACTTCTGCTTTCCTAGAAGAACGCAAACAGACAGCAACATAATGGGACTTCAATTACATTATTACAAGAAATTGATTTCAGCACCAAAACACAAATGGGCTTGGAAGAGAACCGTAAGCCTTAGATGAGGTTGCAGCCCTGGCTAGCACCTTGATTTCAGGCTGGTGAATCCCTGAGCAGAGGACGTAGCTAGCCCATGCCCATACGAAACTCTGAGATAGTTCATCTGTCTTGTTTTAAATTTGCGATAGTTCGTTGCACGGCTATAGAACTTTAATACTATCATGAGGGACTTCTCAGGACTGAAAGATTTTGACTATTAGGATGGGTTTTAAAAGAATGAGAATAATCCAGATAAAGAGTGATGGCACAGAAGAAATATCAAGATGAAAGAACAGCAGGTGCTAAAATTTGAAAACCTGAGTGAATAGGGGGTGTCTTGGGAATTTAAAGTAATTCAGTTTATATAAGGAGCACTGATAGTAAAAACATTTAGCAACTCATAAAACCTGCACTGTTGCAGGTCCGGTCCTCTGGAAGCAGGTGCTGGGGCAGAATTAGCTCTCCAAAAGGTTTATTAGGTGTCGACTTGTGGCAGGAAGAGGGAGGAAGATTGGGCAGGGGCTTATGTTGAACGAAGATCCAGTCTCAACAAAGCTTTGGCCAATCAAAGGCAGTTCTGAGAAATTTCTGCTTATTGGGGGATTCCCCACTGAGCTGAAAATGGCCAGGTGCTTAAACCCCATCCTGCTAATTTATTTGATGTGATGGTTCCAAGAGGAGCAAGGCCCCAGGTCTCTACAGCCAAACTCAATATTGGATGGTGTCTGATGACTGGATTCCTGGCAATGAAATGATAAGTGCTTCACTGAAGGAGGATCTGGGCCGACTGTCTCTGTCTGCCACAAACCCTAACCAACAAGAACAGGACATGCCTGGTAGGGCCAGGCATCACTAGTTAATGAGTCTTGGGAAATGCTGAGGAGTTTTAAGGAAAGTACCAGTTAAGTGAACCCTAAGCCTTAGATGAGGTTACTCTAGGAACACAGGCTGTGACTATTTAGCAGCCAGTGAAAAGCATTTCAGCTGGAATGGCTGAGTCAGTAGACAAGGTCTGAGGAGCAAATAAGGACCAGATAAACAAGGGTTCATTTTGTGACCTGAAGCGTCACATTTCACATCCTATCAACAAGGATTTAGAATCGCCGTTGAATCCACTTTTCCACTATAAATAAAATTGTTGCTGAGCAAAGATTGTACCCTGACCCCAGCATGGTCACATCCTCCAAATGAACAAACTCAAACCCGAGACACTGAGGACAGGGAACTTGGTTGTCAAGAACTATTCAATATGAAAGCAGTAAAAAAGACTTACATATGCCATAATTCTGAGCCTCTGTATAATTTAATTATTTACACAACTACTTTTTCTTTTTTTTTTTTTTTTTTTTTGAGAGAGTCTCACTCTGTCGCCAGGCCGGAGTGCAGTGGTGTGAGGATCTCAGCTCACTGCAACCTCCATCTCCCAGGTTCAAGTGATTCTCCTGCCTCGGCCTCGCGAGTAGCTAAGATTACAGGCACGTGCCACCAAGCCCAGCTAACTTTTGTATTTTTAGTAGAGACAGGATTTCACCATGTTGGCCAGGCTGGTCTCAAACTCTTGATCTCGTGATCCACCTGCCTCAGCCTCCCAAAGTGCTGGGACTACAGGCATGAGCCACCATGCCCGGCCGATCAAAACTTTTTGTACACATTAATTTAATCATCACTTATATGAATGCCTGTTATTTACCAGATACTATTTTAGGTGCTGGGATACAACAGTGAGCGAGAATATAAATTATACTCCAACAGTTGCACTGTGAGTCATTCAGTGCCGATCTTTAGGCCAAGATCAGTCACTCACACCACTATGTTAACAAGTCCTTTAATTTCTGTGTTCTGATTAGTCTAATCACCAAGCAGAGTTAATAATGCTTCAGCATCACAAAAATCACAACTACTTTTTCATCTGTCACTGCATTGTCCTTTAAACTGCCTGCCAATCCCATGATTTCACCAGGCTGTGGCTGGAAGTGTCCCTCAGGTCCACAACATCAAAGCCCCTCTGTTCCTCTCATGCCCTCATTTACAAAGCTCATGCCAAGGTGGATCCATTTTTTGTGATGCGATTTGCCATTAATAGATTCATATTGCTCATTGCTCTAGGGTCCAGTGTCTAAGAGCTATTGAAGTGCCCTTAAGCTCCCCTGGTTGCTGAATCAGAACTTGCTCATCAGTCACTGTTGGCACCATTTATCAGGCTGCTTGCTTGCCAGAAAGTGTCTGAGGCCTTCATCTCCTCTCCTCCCAGGTGGAATGGGGACCCTCCGCAGTTCTGGGAAACCTCACATCTTTTATGGAGTCATATGGAAGACAAAAGAGAAGGTGACATTGAGGAAGGTGGGCAGGAGCACAGAGCTGCCATCAGTGGTTCTTCTGGTTCCTAGTGAGAGAAGAATATGCCAATGTGTTATATAGGATCTAAGAGATCACTTGGCCCCAAATTCCCATTTTATAGATGAGGATGAGAGATACAAAAAGGTTCATGCTTATTCTAGATCATCATTATTGGCAAATTATGACCTCCCCCAAATTCATATGTGGAATCCTTAATCCCCAGAGTGACTGACTGTATTTTGACAGAGGGTCTATAAAGAGATAATAAAGGTTTAGTGAGATAATAATGAGATCCTTATCTGATCAGAGTGGTATCCTTATAAAAGTGGAAGAGACATCAGAGCGCCCTATCTCTCTCTCTCTCTCTCTCTCTCTCTCTCTCTCTCTCTCTCTTTCCCTATCTATCTCTCTGTATCTCTCAGCACACAAAGAAAAGGCCATGTGAAGACACAGGGAGAAGGTTTGCAAGCCAGCAAGAGAGGCCTCACCAGAAACCAAACCTGATGGCACCTTGATCTTGAACTTTCAGCCTGGAGAATTGTAAGAAAATAAATTTCTGCTGTTTAAGCCACTCAGCCTGTGGTATTTTGCTATGGCAGGCCAAGCTGATTAATATAATCACCCAGCACACTTGTGACCTTTGCCAAAGTAGTTCTGCTCACTTAGGAATCTGGGGAGTGGTGAGCTATGGAAGATGGCTGGCTGTTTACAGAATGCAAAAGGGAAAGAATGAAAAACCAAGGAGCAAGCAGAGAGAGAAAAAATAAGAAAAAAGAGAAAGAGGAGGATGGAGAACAAGAGAAGGATAGAAAAGTAGAAAGAAAGTAGGAGGAATTAACTTCTAATTTAGATCTGCAAGAAGTTTTAAACAATCCTTACCTTTTATTTATCCCTCGACTATGAAGTCTGTAAAGATGAATAGAGATAAATGTTTTTATCGAATCAGGATTTCAGAGTGGTAAGGACACTAAGGGAAAATAAAGCTCAAATTGGATAAAGAAATTGGCTGGGTTCATACAGTAAGTTCAGCATGGCAGCCTTATCGTGCATGGTGGCGGGTTTGTCACAGGTCTGGCTCTCAGGAGATACCCTACCCTACCTGTCCTCTGCCCCACCTCATTCACATATGTGGCCAGGCAGTCGAGAGCACAGACTTGGAAACAAAAGGAGCCTGGGGCAGATCCCAGTCTTGTGTTTTTCCACCTGCGTGTTTTCTGATAAAATGCCTCTGCTCCTCTGATTTCAGATTGCTTTTGTCTCTAGATTCAGGACTCTCGGTTCTAGAGATGTGCTGGTATTTAAATGTGCAAGTTCAAATTTAATGAAAATGTAGGGAGAAGTACTGAGACTTTATTAAAAAATAAGATGAAAAGTAGTTATGTTTCCATAGCAATTAGATTGGAACTTCCCCCATCTTCCTTGCAATCATATCCAAACAATGGATGTAAACTCCTACACGGTAATGTTATTTTTTCTTGATTGGGATTTTATACACGTTTTTTTTTTTTTTTTTAAACACAAACCGGGAGATGGCATGCAAACAAAACCAGTGCCATTAATCTGTAACTGGCCTCAGCTCTTGCCTGTGGGTGTGCCTGGTCTTGTAATCTATGAGCAGGGATGTGGGCTTTATCTTAGAGCAATTGTCCCTATGGAAGATCCAGCAAGGGACATGAAATGCTCAGATCTAAGCCTTCCTGCAAAGACCCTGGTGCAGCGTGGAGCACAGGTTTAAGAAGAATGGGGGCTGGGATGGGGGCTGATTGGAGGTTTCTCTGCAGATGGAGGTTTCTCTGATTTCATAATCAGGCATTGTGTGGAGGCTCCGCTGGTCCAACTTCTCCAAAACAGAATGGGGATTTGCCAGAGATGTGCAGGCTTGAACACATATCCAGGAATTATCTGCAATTCTCCTCTCATTTATACCTTAATAAATGCTGCTTCCTGCAGTTTTGCTTCTATACAGCCATGGGTACCCTCATCAGCATCTCTCATAGGTGGAGAGGGAAACCTAGGCCACTCTTTTGAAACTCATTTTAATTTGAAAAAGTGAAGAAATATGACAACGGGCTTAAAGAAATCATATTTTATTTTAAATGTTTATATTGAAATATTTAAGCCTTTCTTTTTCAATTAAGATTTTTGCTGGTGCAAAAATACAAAGAAAGACAATAACTTACTAAATTATGAAAACAGGGTGTTACAGGGAATGTAAGATACAAGTGTAAAATGAAATGATGAATGGCTTCCTTCTACCCCAGACCTTCACTGTAACTTTGTGAGTCACTTGAATAACTTCTTCTCGAATGGACAAAGACCTTGGCAAAGCTGAAGCCTAGGCTTAGACTGAGGGATGCTTCTTGCCTCTCACGCCCTCCTCTTCCACTCCCCTCACCCTCATTGTGAGTGATGGACATTCATCCTGATAACTGGAAGGGACTGGCTCCAACCAGCTAAACTTGCTTCCTGTTGAGGCTTGGCCTGCAGGGAAGCAGGTTGAGTGGGAAATTAGATTACAAGATGAGTTCTTACTTTAAAAGTGTCCTATATGCTAAATGTCACCCTAATGATGAATGAGAGTAGCCCAGAACTTACCACCTGGCTGACTCTGGGCAGGACATTTCCTCCCTTTGCTGCCCATAACAATTCTCTAATGAGTCATTTATAAAATAGGCATAATTAATATCTTATCTAGCTGAGAGCAGGGACACAGATCAAATGACCTCTTGGAATCTTTTCCAGCTCTAAGGCCTAAGAGTTGGAGGAAAAGGTAATGTGTTGTAGAGCAGTGATTTTCAACATGTGGCCCCCTGACAAGCTGTATCAGCATTACCTGGGAACTTGTTGAAAGGGCACATTCAGGCCTCACTCAGAGACTTATTAAATCACAAACTCTGGGTGGGGTCTGGCAATCTCTGTTTCAACAAGCCCTTGGGGAGGATTCTGATACCTGCTCAAGTTTCAGAAGCTCCGGTGTAGCTGAGCATTGAGCAGAATCACTTAGACTCTCTGAGCCTCAGTTTCTTCATCCACTGAAATTATGTAACTCCACCTCTTTCAAATGATTGTCATGAGTTTCAAATGATATAAAAGCACCTAAGACACAGTAGGTACTCAGTAAATGTTAGCTAAAGTTGAAGGACAAGAAAGGTTGAAAAGGAAAATGAATAAAAAAAGAATGAGAACTCAGTCGTCATTTTTTCCTTAAATAACATCTTCAACATTACATAATTTGCAATTTGAATGCAAAACAGCCCACCCCAGGGCATCATAGATGCCTTGAAAAATCCAATATTATGCAGACCGCCAGAGATTCTGGCTGCTAAACCAGGCTTAAAAACTAATTTTCCCTCTTTAAGGAAGTGACATTTGCGCATTCAACACAGCAGCCATAAATTTAGGCTTTCTTACCACCCCCTGCTGTACATGAGGTTATTATTTTTATCAATAACAAAGCTATTTCTTTTTGAGTATGTGGAGCTGTTTTTGAATCTCCCCTTTCAGCCACATTGTAGTTATCAGCAGAGTAAATAGCTCATTAAAAGGCAAAAACCAACAAAATCTTATCTATTTTTATTCCTACCATTTTTAATGGTAGGAATGTGATTAGGGCATTTAATTAGACTCCAAAAAATACAGTTTCTATTAATAATTGAGGATACATTCCATGTCAATTAAAAAAGGATTAACAGCAAAGGTTTGGAAAGTTGAACTTAAACAGAGCCTGAATTTCAAAGCTGTTTTTATTTGTGGGGTATTTCAGGGGAAGTGCTCAGAGAAGACAAAAGCAATGCTGCTTCTCCTTAGGAATTCTGAAGATCTGAAGAAAGCTTCTTCATTCTCACAGATGGGGCATTGCTAGTCTCCTTTGATATTGTAAGGGACTGACCCCTGAACCCCAGGCATGAGGTCAAAAGTACCGGAAGGGACTATTTAAGTGGGATGGAGATCGGTCTAGCGGCTTCAACTGTATCACTTCCTTTTGGTGCTAGGGCTGTAACACCTGCTTCTCCCACCTCTCCAAGACTTCAGGCCAGAGTATTGCCTTTTAAATCTCTGGTGCCAACTCTGATACCAATTTCTTCCTCCCTCATGACCTGTTTCACAGATTTTTTTTTTTTTTGGCCATTCCATTGATTTGATATAAAAATGTGAGTGTGAATTAAGGAAGATATTGTGGTCAAAATCCTCCAAAGAATTTGAATTCTGGAGACAGTGATATTCATGCAGTCAGAGGTGAAGTATCTCCCATGTCCAATGGAGCAAAGTACGTCATGAGAAACAAGGTGACTCTTCGGTCCTCTACATCAAGGACATGAGTCTGGCCTGAAAATGAAGACAAAGCTGAACAGCAAGAAGTGAAGTATGAGAATGTAGAAAGTAAATAAGAGATAGTTAAGAAAGGGGAGGAAGATTATTTCTCTATTCAATAAAGATTAAGTTCCTACTATGCGGCCAGACACTATTCCCCAGGGAGCTTAAAATGAACTCATTTTTATTGATCTCTAACTTAATGACAGTATAAATAACCTTATATAAGGGTGGAGGGTTAAGTTCTTGCCATTTACCAAAACTTTTCCAACTTTTGGCTCCTTTGACCACCATAAGAGGTAAGCAAAGTAGATTTTGCTGCCCATATTTTACAAATAATTAAATTGAGATCTCTCCAGTAACAAATGTGTAGACTTGAGAATTCTGACTCAGATCTCCAGATTCCTATTCCAATGGTCATTCCACTTTACCCTGGGGGTTCTCAGGATGATTCAAGCCTTCTTTGGGTAAGCTCAGAAAGTAAAAAGGGGAATTTATACCTTCCCATTTGTAGAAAGCACTGAAGCCCTGTGTGTAAACCATACACGGTAGTCACATATTGTTGTGAGGAAGAGTGATAAATAGATATAGAAATTCATTATTTTATCAAAATACTTGTGGAGCACCTACTAAGTGGCAAGCACCACGCAAGGTGCTTTTAAAACAGAAATGCAATGAGTATAAGGTAGCATGAAAGGTAGACGGCAACGTCACCGAGGGAGGAATGAGGTGATACATGCAAAGCAATACAGCCCGTGTTCCTGGAGCCATGTGTCTGAAATTCAACATGTGGAGGGTGGTTTGGAAAAGACAGGCATGAAACAGAAATGAGAATGGATGCCTGAGTGACTGAAGGGAAAAGAAATTTTGGGAAAGGATACGGGATAAAAAAGCAAACAAAGAAAAGCTTGGCAATGTGTGGACTGATGTGAATGCTGAGCCACAACTTGAGGCAATTGACTGAAGGTACCATTCAAATCGTGAGAGCCTGACGTCCAGAAAAGCTGAGATGAATAAATAAATCCCTCTCTTCTCAAGGAGCTGACAGTCTCCCTGAAGGAAATCCAAGAATCAACAAATATCTGCAGTGTGTGGAGTCTTCACCAGGCTTCGTATCACATTTTAAGCAAGTGCTTTCTTAGGAGCTCAGCTGGGGGTGGGGTTGCTTCTGGGCCAGGCGTGGATTTGTTTGGTGTTGGCCCTGCTAGGCCTATTAAACTGAAGTTGCAAACGCATGAAGTTGAAGTGTGAGCGTGCTCCCACTCTGGGCTGGGCTATGGTTTCAGGAGGACGGCTGGCAGCCCCTGCTATTCTTGGCTGCGGGGACTCTCTCCTACACGAAATCTCCTGAGGAACATCATGTTCTAGCACATTGTAAATGAAGGCAAGAGAGCATTTAATGACACCCAGGATTCAAATAACTTTGTCTTTTGTGCATAAGCAGAGCATTAGAGGAGGAGAGAGACAGGAGGGGCCCAAGGCTCCCTCCCCACCCACCCATGCAACCTGAGAGGTGAACAATCTGGTAATGGTGATTGTTTGAAAAAGTGATAAAAATACCTTTTTGTCCTTTTCCACCCTGGAAATCTCTGTGTCTGTGTCTTGTCATCAGCCCCTAAGACCTTCTCTCCTTTTGTGTCTATCTCTGAAATTCTTTGCCTATGTCTATTTCTGATTCTTTCTGTGCCTATGTTTTGCTTCTATTTTATTTTAGCTCTCTTTTTCTGTCTCTCCTTTTCCTTTTCCTTGCCTCTGTTTCTGTGCATATGTCTCCTTTGTTTATGTCTCTCAGACTCTCTGTGATTCTGTGTTCGTGTTTCACTCTCTGACTCTCTCCTCCGTTTCTTTCTGTGTCTCTCTCTGACTCCCTACAACCCTCTGTTCCTGTCTCTCTCTGACCATCTCTGTGTTTATTGCCTCATTTGCTTCCCCTCCTTCTCTTATTCATCCTTTCTCTCCTACCTTGTTTTCTTCTCTTAGTTGCTACAGGATTCTTGGAAAAGGTTGAACAGCTGTCACCCAGATCCTGAGAAACTGAGAAGAAGCAACATTGCTCCAGTGAGAAATTATGGTTCAGGTCCAAGGATAAATCAGGAGATTTCTTTCCTTACCTGCTATCCCATCCCTTTAAATGTTTCAGTAGCATTATATCTATTCATCTGAGTTCCAGCATCCTAGAATGGCAGAGCTGAAAGGATCTTCAGAACACATAGAGGAAACTACCCTTTATCTATCACATGGAGAAACCAAGGACTCAGGAAGAAGAAATGACCTATTCAAGAGCACACAACCAATTTATCCCGGAGTCAAGACTGGAATAAAAGGGTTTGAATGGCAGGTCAAAGAAATGTTTGATTCATTAAGCTTCCTGTCAATCATTCATCAAATATTAAACAAAATTTACTATTTGCAATGCCTTTGACTAAGTTTTGGGACAAATGGTGTGTTCTTTCAGAGGCCTCCAACCTATGGGAAAACCCTATGTGCTAGAGTGTTAGGGCTCATAGAAATTACATCCTCTTTTTCCACTCCTGGATTTAAAAGTATGTGAGAAAATAAAACATGGGAAAGATAGAGATCAAATTATCACTTTTACTGCTGGTAAACGATTGGCTAATGGCTTTAGAGCTACAGCCAAATCAGCATGTTAATATCCGCTTCCTTGAGTATACATTTAAAGCCATTCCAGTTGGACTGAAGTTTAGGTCCATTTGGCAG
Source organism: Cacajao melanocephalus (assembly GCA_963573385.1). Taxonomy (NCBI): domain Eukaryota; kingdom Metazoa; phylum Chordata; class Mammalia; order Primates; family Pitheciidae; genus Cacajao; species Cacajao melanocephalus. The sequence goes on along the minus strand of CAUYLG010012241.1, from coordinate 58,145 downwards.
ACATAAGTGAGTGGAATTATCACTTCATGACAGATCTGGGAAGAAATGAAATGGGAGACTGAATCCCCAAGGCTTGCAAATTCTTAGTGGATTAGCTACACCAAGAAAGAAATGTGGACCAGTGGCTAAGCACCCGCTTTGACCTGTGGGGCGATAAAGCAGGTAAACGCCCACATGGAACTGTGAGACTGGAGGTCAGTGGAAGAAAGTGAGGGCCAGTTCTCCTCCTGACACTTTCCTGATGTTTCAGTTCTCTTAACCTATTAACTTAACCCCTGAGCCTGTGGTCAACCAAGAGTGAATCTGTCTCCTTTGTGGGAGGAGATCCACAGCACATAGGGAGAGTCTGGCTACCATCTTCCTGGGCCAGCTCCCAAATATATGCAATCTGGATGGTGGCAAAATCACCCCTACACGTGACTCTTGGGGGATGAGAGTAAAAATTATCTTAAGCATTATCATAGTTTTTAGTGTTCCAAAGCTCAGCTCTACCTGACAACATAAACAGATATATAGTATGTCTGTAGTATTAAAATTTCATGGATCAGGTGAAACAAAAACAAAGTCTATAAAGCTCCTATGGGATATCGCCTTCATTGAGAATACATGTGTTATGGCTCTGGCCCAGAAGATAGCTGTGATGATGAAAAAAAAAGATTAAAAGAAACTGCCCTAGTACTAATCTTGACTCTCATGTATATCCTCCTGGGACCACAAGTGGGTATTTCACCTTTTCCCCCAGAAAGCGTTGAAGTCTGAAACCAAAAGACAGAAAGACACTTCTATCCAGTAAATAGTGGTACCCCTGATAGCTTAAGAGAAGAAAGGGAACTTTACTTAAGAAGTGGATTAAACTGCTAATAGCTTGGGTGAACATTTTGGTGAGGAGGAAAGATGCTGTATAAGGAAAATGGTGTACAAGGAGCTTCCTCTCAAAGCAGTAAAGAATGCTGCAGTAAGAGGTATGACTCTAGGACTGGAACATTCAAAACCTGGAGAAATACCAGGCTGGGACTAGGGTAAGATGCATGAGGAACCCAAAGTATAAAATGTAAGGAAGGGGCACCTACATAACCTGAGGGTATGTAGCTGCCTCCTAATGTTCCACTCAAGGCACCTCACTCGACTTACCCTAACCCTGGCCCTGAGAAATACAGAGCTTGAGTTGCCCATGCTAGAGTTCTTGGTCTTCATCAGCACGTCAAGGCTCAGGATTTGGCAGGTTTGTCAGATGATTTGACTCTGGAATGTACTAAGGCTGCATGTCCAGCTGAACAAATGTTCAAACCAGAAGGAAGTCTTCCCTGGAGGCAGGTGTTCTAGCCGAGGCAGTTTCACACTGAAAAGATATAGTCTCTTTCCATACAACGGCTTTAAGGTGCTTCATTGAGAAAGTCTCCATTCTTAAGGTAAGAGTAGTTGCAATGCTGAAATTGCTGCCCCTTTCCATGCTGTCATTCCAACTGTATAGTGAGGGAATTTAGGGTCAGGGTAAGCACAGCCTCTTTTGATATACCAGGACTGGCATCCACATCTATCTAAATTACCTGCCATAAGGTAACAACAAATAGGTTCCTAGTAAAGCAGCTAACTAATACCATAAAACGGTGGGGGGTGTGAAATGAAAGAAAGTCTAGTTTTTTCCATGTACAAGCTATTATTGTGGTTTTTTTTTTTTTTTTGCATTGATGCTCTTCTAATCTGAGTGGCTGTGAATATAGATTCAGGAGGCTGTGTGTGTGTGTGTGTGCACATGTGTGCACATGTGCACATGCTTGGCATATGTGTGAGTGGGTGAAGGTGATTTGATTTAATTATATGCCTCATTCACTCAGACAGAGGAAAATAGAAATTAACTTCCATTATTTCACTAACTCTACCCCTTTATCTGAATTTTCACGATGACATCTTTGAATATGCATCCTTTATCTACAGTAGCCCTAATTGCAGGGGCTGCACCCTTGGCAGTCCTGCTTAGAGCAGCATTCACAAAATGCTCCTTTTCCAATTACTATGTTTCAGAAAACAGCAATGATTCCCCAGACCACTGCCACCAAATATCCTTTCCACAAATGTGGGTTCAGCCTCTTAAAAGTTGAATGAATGAGCATATAGCTTCCTTGGAAGTTAACTTCAAGTGGACCTGTCTTTTTCCTTATCTATTTTATTAATAGGTTTCTGTTTTCAGGTATTTTAAAAATAAGATGAATAGAAAATTATTTTTGGCGTGTGGAACATGGACCTTCTAAAGGAGCTTAACTGTAGAGTCTGGATCTTGTCCCTGATGCTTCAATCATTTAATACCTGTCTACTAAGCACTGACTGTGTGTTTTGTGACTTCCAATTGTCAAAGTCACGCTCACTGCCTTTCCCCAGCCAGCCCTGTCCTCCTCATTTCATGCTGGGTCTCTCAAACTTAGTGGTCCTTGCATGTTTAGAATTCTCTCCCCAGTGGGATTATTTGGTTGATTTTATATGAGTTACTTAGCCTCTCTGTGTCTCAACACTCTGATCTCTAAAACTGGGATAATAATGGATGACTACTTCTTTGGGTTGCATGAAGAATGAAGGAGTTAATATGTTGTTTCTTCACTGTGTTGATTGTTTCCTTGGCTGTGCAAAAGATTTTTACTTTGATGTTATCACATTTGTCTATTTTTTTTCTTGCCTATGCTTTTGGGATCATTACTCAGCCTATCGTCAGGAAGCTTTCCCCTTATGTTTTCTTCTAGTGACTTTAGAGTTTCAGGCCTTATGTTTAAGTCTTTAATCTATTTTGAGTTGATTTTTGTATGTGGTATGTGATAAGGTTCCCATCTTCTTCTGCATGTGGATATTCAGCTGTCCCAACACTGTTTTTTGAGTATATTTTACTTTCCCTATTGTGTTCTTGGCATCTTTGTTGAAAATCAATTATCTGTAAATGCATAGTTTTATTTCTGGGCTATTTTGTCCCGTTGATCTATGTCTTTATGCCAGTACCATACATTTTGATTTGTAATATATTTTGAAGTCAGGAAACAATGAATAGAATGAAAAAATAACCTACAAAATGAGAGAAAATATTTGCAAATCATATATCTTATAGGGGGTTAATATTGAATATATATAAGCAACTCAAACAACCCAATAATGAGGAAGCCAGCAATTTGATTTAAAAATGAGAAAAGGGCTCATGCATGTAATCCTAGCACTTTGGGAGGCCAAAGTGGGTAACAACTTGAGCTCAGGAGTTTGAGATATGCCTGGGCAGCATAGTAAACCCTGTCTATACCAAAAATACAAAAATTTAGCTGGGCATGGTGGTGTATGCCTGTGGTCCCAGCTACTCAGGAGGCTGAGGTGGGAGGATCACTTGATTCTGGGAGGTGGAGGTTGCAGTGAGAGAGATGGCACCATTGCACTACAGCCTGGGTGACACGGTAAGACCCCATCTCAAAATAAATGAGTAAATAAGGCAAGGCATGATAGCTCACACCTGTAATCCCAGCACTTAGGGAGGCCAACATGGGTCGATCACGAGGTCAGGAGCTCGAGACCAGCCTGGCCAACATGATGAAACTCTGTCTCTACTAAAAATACAAAAATTAGCCGTGCGTGGTGGTAGGTGCCTGTAATTCTAGCTACTCTGGAGGCTGAGGCACAGCCTCCTGAGCCTATATTCACAGTCACTCAGATTAGAAGGGCATCAACACAATTAATTAATTAAAATAAACATGAGCAAAGGACCTAGATCAAAATTTCTGAAAAGAAGACATACAAATGGCCAATAAGTATATAAAAATACTCAATATGAAAAATTCAAATGCTAATAATCAGAAAAATTCAAGTTAAAACCACAATTAGGTAACACTTCACACCCTTCAGAATGGCTGTTATCGACAAGATTAAAGGTAATAAATTGTGATGAGGATGTGGAGAAAACGAAACACTCTCACACTGTTGGTGGGAATATAAATTATTACAGCAATTATGGAACACAGTATGGAGGTTCCTCATAAAATTAAAAATAGACCTACCATATTGTTCAGCAATTTCATACTGTGTATTTATCCAAAGCAAATAAAATCAGTATGTTGAAGAGACATCTGTACTCCCCTGTTTATTGCAGCGCTATTCACAATAGCCAAGATATGGAACGCACCTAAGTGTCCATCAATGAATGAATGGAAAAAAAATGTGTTAGATGTACACAGTCGACTATTATTCAGTCGACTATTATTCAGCCATATAAGAAGGAAATATTATTTGCAGCAACATGGGTGAATCTGGAGGATATCGTGTTAAGTGAAGTAAGCCACACACAGAAAGAAAAATGCCACAAGATACCACTTACATATGGAATCTTAAAAAGATGAACTCACAGAAGCAAGAGTAAAATGGTGGGGGTGAGGTGGGAGGTCCTGGAGAGATGTTGGTCAAAGGGTACAAAATTTCAGTTAGAAGGAATAAGTTCAAAAGATTATTGAACAACATAATGTCTACAATTAGTAACAATATATTACGTTCTTGAAAATTGCTAAAAGAGTAGAGTTTGTGTTCTCCACCAAAATAAGATGTGAAGTCATACATATGTTAATTAGTTCAATTTTACAATGTATACATATTCCCAAGCAATTTTTGTCAATAAAAAATAATAAATTTCAGAAAAAAGTAGTTAATAAAGAAAAGAATTATTATGCATCAAACTTAATATCTGGCACACAGTAATTTGTAACTGTATGTAATTGTTGTTGTTGCATATAGGAGCTTATGGAAAGAAGAGAGAAGGGAATAGAGGAAATTTTCAAGACAGTCAGGAGGTTGGGGACCAGGTTTCATGGCATCTCAGTGTTCTTCCAGGAGCTGCTTGTTGTTGGGGAGGGGAGGGGAGGGGAGTTGTTTCTGCTCTTCACTCCACTCCAACTGCCCCTCATTTTAGGATTAGGCTATAGAAACTAAGAAAACACATCCAGTTCTTGTATATATAATCCCCCTCTCCCCATGCCATTCATAAGCTGCACCTGACATCTGTGGGATGCAGGGCCTTTCAAAGCCCACAGTCTTGCCTTTGCCCTCTTGCCTGTGGTGTCCTAGCTGTTAAACATAACAGCACCTTGGGGCTTCTGACCCTTCTCCTCCCTGGGCAGCTTGGGTGAGTAGATTACCCCAGACACTCGTGATTAGTCTAAAAGGAAAAGGGAGCTTTGCTAGCATTTCATTCAGAGGCCTTAGGATTCATGATCATTTTTTTGAAAAACCTGGACGAGATGAAAATAAAGTCAGCACTGGGTGTCTGTGCAGCTATGAAGGAAGCAGCACATAACTTAATTTGCAGTTGGTCCTTGTATGTGTGCAGCACCCTTGCTCGAGCTCTCCAAATTCCTACCTCTTAAATCAGATGACTTGCTGCTCCTCTATCTGTTAATGCAGAGTTCTGGATGAACCCAGCAGACTCCAGTGACTAAGCAAACCACTCGCAGGCCCCAGAAGGAGACACACTCTGATTTCCTGTGGCTGGAGCAATTTGTCTTACCTCTCCTCCAGCTGATGCTTGCTCATCCTTCAGTTTAAATGTTGCCTCCTCTGGAATTTTTTTCCCTAATCCTGCAAGTCTTGCTTCTGTAATTCCAACACCTCAACGCTGATCTCCCCTTTTTCCCAGCACCAAAGCACATATCACAGGGAACTGTTTTTGCCTGTTTACTTCATGAGCACTCCACTAAATGTTGAGCTCTTTGAATACTAGGACTCACAACTAGCACTGAATACAAAGCCTGGTACATGCTAAGAGTTGGACAGTTCAATGAAGATTTGTAGACAAAAACTAATTCATCCACCTTCTCTTTCTGGACCTTGAAATATGAGAAGGACTCAGTTCTGAGAAAATACGAAGGGGAAACATGTTTAAGGCCATGAAAGAGCAAGTGCAAGGCCCTGAGGTGGAATCATAAAGCATATTTGAGAAAGAATATGAGGACATAACAAACCCAAGAAAGGATGAGAAGACAGGTGTCCAGTGAGAGGGGTGAGAAGTACATCAGAGAGGGTGCCATGAGCCACCATAAAAAGCCTGGATTATTTTACATGTGCAATGAGAAGCCTTTGGAAATTTTTTATCAGGAAGGTGGGACAATCTGATTTATGTTTTGCAAAGATCACTCTGGCTGTTGAGTGGAATCAGTTGGAGAAGGATAAGCTTGGAAGGTGGTAGGTTGTTGCTATTCTCAGTTTCTATTTGGAGTCTTAAAATTGGTGCATTTTTATTAACTTAAAAAAATAACAACAGAAAGAATGCTTAATATAAATTAGTTTATTTTCAACAATCTGTCTATGAGGCATTTTTGGAAACTGGAAAGCACTTTGGTCATACTCTTTTAGACTGGAAATTATAATGTTTTATTACAATTTATTTTCAGAGTAGGGTATAATTTCTTTTTATTGCAAAACCAATGTCAAAGAAACAAAAAAGAAACTGAAGAAAGAAAAAAAAATTCACCTCTCCATCTCAGAAAATCAAGGTTGTTTTTTTCCCCCAATTCTCTTATAGTCCTAGACTCTGAATATAAAGAATTGGTTAAAGTTATAATGATGATGGATATACAGTGTATTGAATTCTGTTTCTTTCAAATAATAGATACCACAGTACTTTCAATGTTTTACGTAAGTGCTCAGTTCAGTGTTTGACATATAATTAGCAGTATATGTTCAAACACTGGCTTTCTTTTTAACTCTCCTCCTCCATGTATCTCCGTTATTGTGTTAGAATAAAGTATTCAAATGGATTATTTTTAAAATTTGCAGAAGATTTTATCAAGTGAACAATCCATTTTTTAAAAATCATTACACTCTGTTGGATATTTAGGCTACTTACATTTTTTCAATCTTACATGTTATTGCTTAATTAAACTTTATTGTATTTATAATTCTTTATTCTTTTAGATTCTTTCCTTTGAACACTTTTTTCTAAAAGAATAACTTTTGGTTGGGAAGAAAAGTTCCTTTTCCCCCAACAAAATGCTGCATAGATTTACAATGTGTGTATAATGGGCAAAAATTAAGTTTATTGGTCATCTACCTCTGAGTGGTAACCCCATAGTTTCTCAGGAAAGCTGGAAATTCCTGCTTTAGGATAAATAAGTATAGGGAGGGGAGTCAAATTTTGAGTGAAAGCCTAAAATTATTTCTTGAATTCTCTGTATGACTCTTGATCTGTCTATTTTTTTCTTTTGAAAGAATTGAATCCTTTTGCCCTGCTTTCAGAAAACTGTAAGCAGACCAGATTACCAACTACACTGGGTAGTACCACTCTAATGAATTATGTTAATGAACCAGGCATCAATGGCATCTCACTATCATTTTAATGTAGTTATCTGTATTAGCTAGGGTTCTCCAGAGAAATAGAACCAACAGAATATGTGGATATATAAGAGGAGATTTATTATGAAAATTGGCTCATGAGATTAAGGAGTCTGAAAGGTCTCGCAAAGTATCTGCAAATGGGAGGACCAGGACGATGGTGATGTAAATCAGTCCCACCCTGAAGGTCCAAGAACCAGGAGCTCCGATGTCCAAGGGAAGAATAAGAAGGAAAATGAATGTCCAGCTCTAAAAGCCGGAGAGTTAATTCACCTTTCCTCCACCTTTTTGTTCTGTTTGGGACCCTCAGGGATTGGAATTGGCCACATTGGCAAGAAGCACATCTTCTTTCATCAGTCGACTGATTCAAATGGTAGCTCTTCTGGAAACACTCTCATAGACATAATCAGAAATAATGTTTTAAGAGCTATCTGGACATTTAGTAGCCCCTCAAGTCAAAATCTAAAATTAACAGCCATAGTCTCTTCAAATACAAGGGAAGTTTATCATTTCAATGAAAGCAAAAGGCTAAAATTTATTGGGCATTTGCTATGACCTGTCTAGATTTTAGGAAATGCTCCATAAATTGTAGCTTTTTATTTTTCATGGAAATGAAAACAGCTGGTCATGGGTTTAGTATGAGCTCTCCTTTAATCCTTACCCTAACTCTGTTATGAATGTATTATTATTGAATCTACTTTATGGATGGGAAAACTGATGCTGAGAGAAATTGAATAATTTTCTAAAGGTCAGAGAGTGAGGGGAGATGGTACCCATCCTGGAAGAGGGACCTGTTGGGCCTCAATGCTGATCACCCGTCCTCTTGCACGAATTAAGTCTGCATTACCTATTTTTTTTTATAGTGAAGTTGATGTTTTTCTCACTAATTTGAATTTACTCTTGCTTTGCAGAAGGTGTGTATTTATTTTCTTGGCATATTTAATGCAAATATTTTTCCCAAGGACTTTTAAAAGATCCATTTAGCAGGAAATATTAAAGCTGAGGGAGTCATAAGTTGAGAAAAGTGCCGGTCTAATTTTATTAGCGTACTAGGTGTGTGATTGCAAGAAGCAGAAGGAGACATTTTTACAATGTTTACTTATAAAAGTTCCTTGGGTTTTCAAAAAAGGAATGAAATTGAGAAAAACCTAATAATAACTCCAAGAGTTAAGAGATCCCCTAATTGACTGCTTTGGGCCCTAATAAAACTCTCCGCAACTCAAACATTCCTTGTGTCCTTTTACTCTTACTTTCACGGTGGGTATAATAAATACAGTTTTTACAGATGAGGAAAATGAGGCAAAGATATAAAGTAACATTACCAACATCAGAGAGATTTTAAGTAGCAGAGAGAGATTAAACAGATTTCTGGAGAAGTCCAAAACACATGCTATGTCAGCAATATATATCAGAAGGTGACTACAGAGGTGCTTGTTTAGAGCAAATTATAGGCTTGAGAAAGCTTCAGTGAAGTGGCACCAACCAATAGGCTAGATGTAGATTACTTCATAAGAAGAGACAGGCTGAGAAATTACATCTGTCCACCGTGGTGGTACATGGTGGCAGGGAAGGGAGATTTGAAAGATAGGTTTATCCTTCATTGTTCTTCCCTGTTTCCTTTGTTTCTCTGCCCTGCCCTCCTTACCTCCTTACCTCCTTACCTCGTTCCCTTTCTTCTTCCTTCTTTCCTTCCTTCCTTCCTTCCTTCCTTCCTTCCTTCCTTCCTTCCTTCTTCCTTCATTCCTACTTCTTTTCATCAACGATTCAGCAAAAAATATATTGAATGTCTTATTCTAGTGTTGACAAAAAGAGTCAAACTCTGTAAAATATTTAAAAAGATTTATTCTGAGCCAAATATGAGTGACCAAGAGCGCCTGAGATAGCCCCAGGAGATCCTGAGAATGTGTGCCCAAGGTGGCTGGGCTACAGCTTGATTTTATACATTATAGGGAGACATAAGACGTCAATCAATATATGTAAGATGTACACTGGTTCAGTCTGGAAGGGCACAACAACTGAAAGTGGAAGCTGGGGCTGTGGTAAGGTTGTCTTTCGGGTCATAGTTGGATTCAAAGATTTTCTGATGGGAAATTGGTTGAAAAGTTTTATTCTGCAGATGAAGCCTCCAGGTAGCCAGCTTCAGAGCTCTTATCAGACCTAAAAAAGTGCCAGACTCTCATTCTCTCTCAAATTAGACAAAAGACCCAGAAAAGAAAGGGGATTCTCTACAGAACGTAGATTTTCCCCGCAAAAGACAGCTTTGCAGGTCTATTTCAATATACGTCAAAGAAATATATTGTGGGGTAAAATGCTTCAATTTCCTTCAGGGCCTGCTATCTGTCATGTGATAGTATGTAGAGTCAGGCTAAAATTTGATTACAACAACAAAAAAAATCTGTTTAGTCATTCTTAAGGTCTCTAGATCTCTGTTTTAATGTTAACGCTGGTCAGTTGTGCCTGAATTTCAAAGAGAGGAGGGTATAATGAAGCATATCTGACCCCTACTCCTGTCATGGCTGAACTAGATTTTCAGGTTTACTTTGGACTGTCCTTGGCTGGGAAAGGGATCCATCAGTCAGTTAGGGGGCTTAGAATTTTATTTTTGGCCCTCACTATGCACTGAGGAAGCAGAGATGAATGGAACATAATTCCTGCCATTAAGGAACATACATTAAAGTGAGAAAGGTAGATAAACACATGATTATAAAACAGTGTGTTACTATTTGATAGTTAACATCCACAGAGAGCCATGAGAATGCAGAGCTTATTAGCCAGTGGGTGACTGCTCAATATTTGTTGAGTGAATATGAAGCTCAGAGGTGGGACATCAGAATCTAAATGGGACGAGAGTGGTCAAGGAAATTTCCTGCAGAAGGATGAAGTTGGAGCTGAGTGTCTTTTAGAAGGATTCATAGAAGTTAATTAGCTGAAAGGTTGAGCAGAGGGAGGTGTTCCGTCCCAAGCACATGCCAAGTACAAACATTTAGAGGTGGAGACTAGAAGTCAATGTACAAAGATCTGAAAGTGATTTCAAAAGGATAATGTGAAAGGAAAAAGTAGAAGACAGACCTGAGAAATTGCAAGTCTCAGGCAAAACTAGGCTAAGGAAGATTGCAAGGTCCAGACTGGACTAGGCTAAGGTTGCTGGAATTTCCTTCCTGGAGGTGAAAGCTGGGACTCTGGAGGTCTCATTTTCTTAAAGCTCACTTTCTATATCATTCCTGAAAATTTCTCCCATGGATGCCTATTCTCCTCCAGACCAGTGTCCCTGCTGCCTGAAAGAACATCAAAGGTGGCCCCACATCAAGAAATCAGTAACTTATTACCATGCGCAGAGGGTAAACTCGTTTGGGAGTGAAAAACAAAGCCACCAGGCTCTTAAAGGAAAAGATGATCAGGGTTGGAATGGAAAGGGTAGATTTGTTGTTCTAATCACGTTGGGGGTGTGAAAGTTCCACATCACACCTTTCTGAACTTCTGCAGCCCTCATTAGCTTCTTACCTGGGAAGCCAAAGGTAGCTACTTTTCAGCATCTTTCATGCCAGCTATGGTCCTGATGTTGTGGACATGTTGTGAGGCACAGCCAGATGGCTTGTCTGGTGTATATTGTATAAGAAATATATAATAATCATAATAGCTTAATTTAGTGGCCATTTCCCATGTGCACATTTAATCTCCATAATAACCTATAAGATACAAATTATTATTCTTGTTTTACTAATGAAGAACATAATTTTTTGAAAGATCAAGTGATTCATTCTAGAATACACAGTCACCACTCAAGGTAAGAGTACTTGGGTCTGTGCCACGCCAGCCTACTGTCTACTTGATATGCAGCTAAATTGCCCTTCAACAGTCCTGTCCTTAGCATTGGCTCTTCCTTCTCCCTGGAGCAAAAATCTATCCCTCTTGGTAAAATCCTAGGTTCTGTGGATGTCACGCTCTTCCATAAGGACTTCCTTGACTCTCCTCATGTCCAAATCAGAATTATCCTTCCTTTTCTATTTTCACTTTGTATAAACTTCTGTTACTGTCTACATTCCATAGTGATTTTGGGATTCATCCGCAGGGCTGTGAGCCCCTCAAAGTTATCTCTCTTTTTTTAATAAGTCTGAAATTTAACAGATGTATCTGATTGACAATAAGAAAGTAATAAGACTGCTAAGGAGGGAAGGATGACTTTTGTTTAGTTCCTCTTCTTCTGAAATGTCACAAACAGATCTGAAGGAAGTCTTTCTTCATATTCTTTTACCTTTTCTTCATCGCTCCCTTCTCTTCTCTTTTTCTGACTCCAAAGCTATAAATGTCCATTCCAAAGATAAGATCAGGCTTAAGAAATTTGGGAAGAAAGATGAAGACAGTTTTAAATTTGCAATGTGTCTGCCAATATTTTATACTTTTTGGTTTTGTACATTTCTTTTTAAGAAGCCACTTAGTATGGAGGCCATGGTGATTACTGATCTGAGATAGTGGTTGCCAATCATTAGCTGTGTATTTGTGGACAAGTTACTCAACCTCTCTGAGCTTCAGTTTCACCATTCATAAAAGTGAGATTTTATGATAATAGTATGGAAATCAAAGGATTCTCACAAAGAAACCTTATATTCAACTGTGGAAAATATCATTTAATACTTGTTTCCTCTAAATAGTTTTCAGTCAAAGTGATTGTTTACAACCTTACCTGGTCATTATATTCATGCACAGAGCTTTGTAAAAATCGTACTCCTTGTGTTCCAATAAATACAGCTTAGAGTTAGATTTTTCTCCTTAATTTTGATTACAGACTTACTATTGGTTTATTCGGAAAGATTAGAGAACAGCCATATCATAATTAAGTGTGAAAGCTGTTTTTTTAAGTGGACAAAACTTGTTATTTTGAACTAGTAAATATACATTTGTATTATTTTTTATTGCTACAGGATATTTCATGCCCTGTTCATTTGACTTTGGCTCAGATTCTCAGTATATCTATGGAGAGCTATATCCATCAGAAAGGAGACATAAGCATGTTTAGAAGATCTCACTGGGGCCTGGTTTTGTGGAGAGAACAACGTGGCCTTTTGACATGCCCTTTCTCAGATGGAGACTAATTATATTAATCATTATTATAATAATGAGCAGTGTACGTTTATCAATAGTTTTTATAAGACTTTAGCTGAGTGTTTTTATATATAGTATCTCAGTTTATTCTTACAGCAATTCTACTAGATACATTTATTATTACTAGATACTAGATACATGTAGTATTGCCACCAAAGGAAACTGGGATGAATTCCCTGCTTTGACTTGCCTAGTGTGTGTCAGAATTGAAGTTCCAGTGAGATCTTTTAAACTCCAGAGCCTGATAGGGCCCCTTGGTCTGGTGCCTTACTATTCTCAGATCTTATGAATAATTATTTTTGTTGGAAATCTATGCTTACTAAGCAATCTTTTGAGTATAATTTAGCTTCCCACATGGCAAGTCTACAAGAAGAGAAAGCGCTGATCAGCCTACCTGAGTTTGCTCTACTTGAAGGTTATATTTCTCATTGAAAGATAACAAATGGGCATCAGGTTGATACATTGGCTTCACTAAGTTGGTTAGTATGATCCCAGTTCTGGGAGCTGACAAATCAAGAATTTGAGCTTGTAGATATGAAGGTCAGACTGTGGTGGATTAAGTAGGGTATTGCCCCTGGTGTGGACTTGTCTGGAAAGCTGTCTGGCCTTTTGCACTTGATACTTCTGCAGTTCTTTGCAGACTCTCTTGGAATTCAGTCCCATATTGTACAAAATAATGTTCACTGTACATTGTTTATCTCACCGGGGGACCAGATATGTTTACTCATTTCCATGCTGAGACTATGCCTCTTCTCCACCCAAGTATCCCCTCATCATGCTCTTTACTAATTAGGTTAGCATTAGTTGAAGCAACAAACCAACTCCAAATCTTGTAAAGAAGTTTATTTCTCACTCACATAAAGTCATCTCCCATTTTGTGTTTTTCCAATCTTCAACATAGTGCCTTCAAGGGCACCAAGAAAGTATATGGAGAATTGCACAAGGGAGATTTTTTATGCATCAGCTCTGGAGTGGTATCTGTCACTTTGAATCATACTCCATTGGATAGAATTTAGTCACACAGCCACATCTGAATGCAAAGGAGGCTTGGAAATGTAGTCTAGAGTATGTCTAAGAAGAAAGAACAGGGTTTTTGAGTAGCAGTCCATTTCTTGCATGATCACAAATGATTATTTTTAGCTGTTATTCTTCCAGATTAGCTTTGTATGCAAATCTTGTTTTTCTACCTCTCTACTTGGATGTCTACATCTCTACTTGGATGTCTTACAGAATACTCAGTTTTCAAAACTAAATTTATTTTCTTTCCCTGCCTCTTGCAACATCTTTGCCATCACGATAGTCTCTCACCTAATGACACTATAATTTTCCAAGACATTTAACAAAGAAACCTGGAATTTAACCAAGATTCCCTTTCTTTCCCTCACTGTCTTAGCCAGTCTCTAAGCTCTGTCTCATTTTCATCATCACTACTAGAATTTAACGTGGGTTAGTGGTTCGAGACTATGGTTTCTGGAGTGAGGCAGCCTGGGTTGGAATTCCAGATCTACTATTTCTAGTCCCGTTACTTGAGCAAGCTAATCAACTTTTTGGTGCTTTGTTTTGTCATCTGTAAAAGGGGAAGACTGTATGAACAGAATCTGCCTCATAGGATTATTTCAAGTTAAGTGAATCAATATACAAGAAAGCTTTACAGTGCCACATAGCATAGGCTCTCTTTTGTTCTGGTCCTAATTAAAGCCAAAGCCTCCTGATTAGTCTGCCTCTAGTCTCACTCATTTTCCTCTCTTACTTTTCATTATTTTCGTAAAGGCACAAACTCTGCAATGATACCTTCCTGTCATCTAAATAAATTCCAAATTTCTTTACATGACAGTCAATGGTTGCTAAATCTTTGTACTCATGTTTCACTGTATTTTATTTTATATTCCCTCTAATTCAAACAATGATATGAAGGCACATTAGTTCTTAAATTATGCTTTCTTGAGATCTCTTAAAATGTCCAACTCCCTGATTTTTAGAAAGCCAAGGAGGAATAAAAATGATTTTCTTCTAAAATGAAATGATTAGTAGCAAATGAAAAAATGTTTTTTGTTTGCTACTAATTTGTATCAATTCTTTATCACCATCACCACCACCACCATCATATGTCTGTATATTATCTATATCATTTTTATGAATATTATCTGTGTCTACCTTTTATGTATCTTCTCGATTGCGTGTGTGTGTGTGTGTGTGTGTGTGAGGGGATGTCATGATTTTTGACTGCTTCTGTTGCTCCTTATCAATACATAGCATTTCTGAATTCTATGACAATTTCAGAAGACAGAAACTAGAAAAAAATCTGGAATTTCTAGTTAAACCCCCATGCATATGTCTGTGATCCAACCCTCTAAGATATAAGCCACTGAAGCTAAATGTATTTCTGATTAGAGATGCCAAATATTTAAACCTATTTTTTTTAATCTCCCAGCCTCTTTACCATCACTACTCGACAAGCATGGAGTCCATGAGAGCAAGACTATGAGAGGGAAAAGAAAACATAGAAGTTATTATGAATCTCAAGTGGGGGATGCCATTAGGCACTATTCTGACATGGCAACGTGCTGAGGGCTTGCTCTCATGTAATGCTCAAGGGACAACTTTCTAGAATGGCCTTGAATAATTCCCGCCTCCTAGTACTTATGCCTTTACATAGTCCTCTCCTCTTAAGTGTGGGCTGAATTACGTGTTTCTAACAAAAAGTATATGGCAAAGACTGTAACTTCCAACTTCCTAGAACTCTCTTGCCTTCTTGCTCTGAGAAAGACTGTTGCCATGTTGTGAATTGCATGATAAGGAACTAAGGTAGCCTATACCCAACAGCCAGTGGGGAATTGAGGCTCCTGGTCTCAGAACCCACGAGAAACTGCCTCCTGTGATTAGCCAAGTGAGCAAGCTTGGAAGCAAACTGTCCCCAGTTGAGCCTTGGGGTGAGTGCTCCTTTGCCCATCACCTTGATTGGAGCCTGTGACAGACCTTGAGCCAGAGGACCCAGCTAAGCCACAGCTGGACTCCTGACTCCAGACCTGTGAGATAATAAATATTTTAAGTCTCTACAATTTTCAGGTAATTTGTCAAGTATATGTACCAATGAATTGACTATCAGAAATTCTCATCACTGTATATAACACACATGCACAACCCTCCCTTTGTGCTTTAAAAGGTATAAACTCTGACAACAAGACATTCACTCAGAAATAAAGAATGCTCTTTCTGCTATCTGGTAGAGTTTGATTTATCATGTATCAGGTAAAGAAGAAACTCCTTCCTGTTTTTCATACACCACCCTTAAGTATTGACTCTCTCATGATCTCTCTAGCTTTTTAGAAATTCATGGTCCAAAACTCAGATCCTTCCAAACCGTATCATGACCTTATATAATACTTGGTGTATGGTTGGTACTGAATGCATATTTATGCAAGAAAAGAGAAGAAATGAAATGAAGGGCCAGACAGTCTAGTGCTAGAGAAAGAGGCTTAATAAACAGAAAATAATGTAAATATTCATCCACAGTTTTTAAATCAATTGGTGGAGTTAATTTCTATAAAGGACAGGGAAGACCAATGTAGCTAAATCCAGACAGACACTCTACACTCCCTGTTGCTGGAATGTGTCTCTGATTTCTCTCTCACTTATGTTCTTCTGACACGTATTTGGGATTTCTTTATGCTAGGTACTGTTCTGCGTGTGTTGTATTTGACATGTCATTGTATTCTTACAATATGCCTGTTGGAAACTATTAATAATTAACTTAATGTCCTGTTACAATGAAGACTCTGGAAGGAATAGAGCTTCTTTTCCAAGCTGTTGTCATTATTCTCTAACTCAGCTTCTCTTCGGTCAATCATAATTTCTGAGCTAGGGCTATTCAGTCCTGTGCTGCTTCTAGTGATAATTCAATGAGTTCCCTTCCACCATTCCCTGTGTAATTATGATCTCTGCATTTTTCTTCCTTGAAATGGGTAGAAAGCAAGCATGGAGATGGATCAGGAAGATGGCATGCTTGAGGACTGTAATGTTTGATATACTGAATGAAAATAAGAGTTGATGGTGATAAGGTCAAAGGAAGCCAGGCAAGAAGATAAAGTCATGAAGAACAATGTTTATCCATTAAATAAGTAGACGTTTGCAATGCAGTTTTGTGGAGTTTTGGCTCTGGAGAACAGATGTAAGGAAAAGTTACAGAGAAGGAAGTTTGTCTTCAAAGTAAAGGTTTCTAATAACTAGCGCTGCTTAATGGAGGCCTGAGAGGTCTCCTGGTGAGGTGATCTTACATTCATTACAAGTACTTAGCAGGAGCCAAAGAACTTCTTATGAGACATGTGGTAGGATTTCTGTGTTGGGTAAAATATTTGACTAGATAAACCCTAAGTCTCATTTATAATTGCAACTCTCTGGAGGCTTTTGCCTCAATGGAGAGAGAATATCTTCCTTTTGATTATAAATAATGCCTTGAGAGAAGCATTACCACTTCTGGTACTAGATATATCACTTCTCTTTGTTCTTGTATGAAAAGAAATCTGTTTTTGCCTTTTGCTTCCCATCAGTAAGTATGGTCTTTGAAACATCATATTGCAAATTCATGAATCCACTTTAGTTTGAAAGAAGTTAGTTGCAATTAGAGAAAACATTACCACAAGTTCCTTAGAATAATTTTTTTAAAAAATCACAAAAGTGATTGGAGAGACCCTACTGAATCCAGAGAATGGAGAGAACAAGTTGGAGAATCACCATCTGGAATATTTCAGAAGGACAGTCTCAATATAAAAATTACAAAAGAGAAAGGCAAATATTTATCTTTGTAATAGTCCATCATCAGAACCTAACAAAAAAGCAAAGCTTTTAGCTCAGAGTAATAAGTAGGCAGGTATACATGTGATGGATTTGTGATATTTTCTCTTACCCAGCTCCCTTTATTTCAGCAAATGACATCATTATCCTGTTAGTGGCTTAAGCTAAAAACCTGGGAGAATACTCAATTCTTGTTTTTAAATCACCCATAAAAAACCTCCCCTAGTACAACACCAATCAGGCTGAGACAGTCTGGTTTGTCTAATGAGAAGCATCCGATCAGCTTTAGTGGCCCTCCAGCTGTGGAAGGATACATCCTGGGTAGGATTAACACAGCATAACACAGGCTTGGTCAGCCTCCACAGTGAAAAGACAAAGACACTTCTTATTTACCATGTCTTACATCTTCAGCAACCTTCAGGTTTTTAAGGAAACCCTGTTCAATATTCATAATAAGCAATATTGTTGATCACATCTGGATTTCAGGGTGGAATCATTGTTGGAGACCTCTCAATACCTTTGGCTTCCTCTATCTTGATATTTGGGTTTGAAAAATCACTGTGATTGTGAGAATTAGCCTCTTTACATTGAAACACAGCAATCTTAATTTTGTCACTTGTACTCTGCAGTGATGAATCATGTGTTTGGACCTTGACACAAACCTCCTAAAGCTTATTCAAAGATAGCATTAAATTTCATGTATAAAAACTCTGTTTGATTTCTTCCAATTATGTCATTGCCATGTACTTTGTAATGGCTGACATCCATTTGTCCCCTCCCTGGAAAAACATAAAAATTCATTTCAGGCAATGAGATTCAATTTGTCTTGAAAGCAATTCTATAAAAAATAATAATCTGTGCAGCATTCTAATCTGCTTCTACAATGTTATGTTGAGCCTGGGCAGCTTTATTTGGCAGTTTTCTACTATTATGAGAGGATAAATGGGAAATTAATGCTTCTAATATGGTATCTATTAATGATAATGGAAAGTAATTAAAAGCCCAAAGTAGAACCTGGAGGAAGTTTGGTCCAATCCAGAGCACGTCAAAATGATTTTTTTATTTGTTTAACTTGCTGTGATAGGTAGTGTTATTAGTTCACTATTATCCATTCCTTTCCTGACCTTTCTTTCAGTCTTTAGCCCTGTTGCCTCTATTTGCCCAACAACAGTAAAACTGGGCATGAAGATACCGGTGGATCTCCTAATACTTTTGTCTCTTATTCCTCTCTGTAGCAGCAATCCCACCTCCTTAGAATGTTTAGAGTCATTGCATCTGCCAAGATGGAAATTCCTTTCTTTGCCTGCTGCGTAAAGGCATGAAAAACCCAAGGTAACAAGAGGTTTAAATTGGTGGTAGACTTTTTTTCTACCCTGTGAAAATGTTCCCCTTCCTGAAAACCAGAAACTCTACACTTTTGAGATAAGATTTGTAAGGACAAGAAGCATAAATTCTCCAACTGGGTCACTGAGAATGATGGCGAGGCCACTTACATACTTAGGTTTCTGGACTTTTGTAGCCTACCTATTGGAGAAAACAAACCTATATACTGCTGATTTAAGCCATATGCTGAGATTTTTCAGGGTATCATCTCAAGGCTGGCACGTTAGGTTGGTATTTAAAGAAGTCATACCATCATTTCATCAGGCTTGCATCTTCTATGAAAGGACCAGTGGATCATGTGCTCACTGCTGCATCCTAGGTGAGTGGGTTCTTTGGTCCAAAGAGAGGTCACATTCCAGTTTACCAGATACTCTGACCCTCCAGATAATCATGCTGGATTTATGTAAAAAATTACATTGCTGCCATAATGTCTAATAGTATAGAGTTAACAGAGCTATCTCCTTAACAGATTTTTGAATGATAACTGGGGTTAACCTGTCTCTCTTTTCTTGCTTCTTCCAGTAAGAAAATAAGACCACCTTTTTAAAGATGCCATGCATGGCACTTACTAGTGAAATGAGGTATTTGGATGTGAATGTTGGTAGGGACAGCTAATTTGTCGTGCTCTCCAGTGGATGCAGGACAAGTACTTTCTGCTGCTTTACCTTTCAGCCACTTGGGTTCACCAGTCAGTAGGGTCAGCGTGTTCCTGAAATAACCTGGGCTGAAGTGACTGAAGATCACTGCCAGAGTGTCTAGAGAGTAATTTGACTCACTTTCCCTGCTGCAGTAGCCTTGCCATTACATGGTGGCGTAAATCATTAACACTATTTTATTTTTGATAATTTCTTTTTTTTCTGGAATAAGGTTTTTTTTTGACAAAGATGAGTCAAAAAACAAAAGTGCATGTTTAATAAAACATTTAGAATTAGTTTTTCATTCCTCTAGAAAGCTGATGGTAATTGTGGAACTTGCCTAAAATATTTATTGTCATTTAAGTATCCACCATGAGAGCCATAGTAATATAACTGATTGCAATCTCTGTCAATACATGCCAAATTAACATTCCCAATTACAGAAAGTGTGAAATATGGCTTTTTATTTGGATCAAATGAGTATTATTTTAAATTTATTCTCCTCATTTTTAATTCAATTTTTCTTGTGCATGTACCAAAAATGAGTAAATTAAAAAATAAAAACATAGCCATGAATGCATTGGCTCCATGAGAAAAAAAGAAAGACCTTTACACACATCTGAGACTCTCTCAATTTTCAAATTAAAAGAAAAAAACAATAAAAACAGGATAATTCCGATAATTGTTTAACTGTTCTTATCATTTGTTAAATACAATCAGGGGACATCTTGGGGAGTTTTGTTCTGTCAAAGACTTGCATCTGACATTAGTATTAATACCACTGTAAATACAATTAAAGTTTAAACAGTGAGGAAAATTTATGTTTGTGGTTATAATCCAAAGAGAAATATTGATGGAACATCCACAGCATTGCGGCATATGCCATGTTTTTGGGAAGTAAGAGATCTATGGATCAACTACAAATACAGCATTGTCTTTAGGCATGCATCATCATAATTGCATCCAAATAAGCTTAAATGTTCTACCAGTAAAAACAGAAGCAATGGTTGGCACAAGTTACAAAAAGATTAAATATTACATTGAGAATAAATAGGCTACAGCTTTACTTTGTGGACAAATCTGATGTTGAATACAAAAAAGAGTTCAGCATCGCAGTGTGTGTTTTGCTCTTTGTTCCCCATCATCAACTGAATTTTAGAAATGTTCTAGTTTTGGAGAACTGTTGCAAATTATCCTAAGTGTCCTAACTGAATTTGCTCATCCTTCCATCAGTTCTATTTCCCTTGTTCTTTTTATAGGGTGAGTAACTACTGTGACAAGCATGATTCTAGGATTATCATTATTTTGGTTAAACATGTCCCTTAAGTAAGCCAACTACTTTATCTTGTGCTTGTTCAAGGTTGCTTGGAGCCATATCTGATTTTTACCTTATCCAGTGATTTTGATACAAAACCCCTATAAAAACAAAGCCTTACGTGATAAGTCAACAACTCTCTAAAGCTTTGTACAGAGTGCACAAGTTTGACATTATGAGTGAAGGTTTATTAAATGTAAGATCAATGTGAATATACAGACAAATTGGGTGTTTGTGAGAGTGCTTGTCTGTGTATCTGAATGATAGTCCTGAGAAAATAAAGCAGTTGCTGAAGATGGACAAGGGCGATCATAGGATGTTTATACTGAGATAAAAAGCCAGACCATTCACCCAACAGGACATCCCAGGGTGTGGTGATAAATCAAGAACTAAGGCAATAAAAGCTACAAATGAGGCCCTTTGCCAGAAAAAACATGGACCAAAAGAGGTTGAGATGGGTTTGGTTCTTAGGATATATATTTCTATGGCAATTAAAAAAAACACTCTAAGAAAACTGAATGATTGTAGAAAGTAATGTGTAGAAGGAAACAGTGTGCATGGGCCTTGCTATCTGATGAAGACCCATGTACCGTTTAATAGCTGTGTGTGTCATTTGGAAATGAAGTAAAAAGTGTCTCCTCTTTCATGTGGTGCAAAGAGCACAGATTTTGGTGTTGAGAGAGTTAGATGGGCTGTTTAAATGTGGTCTGCCATTTAACTACGTCCCTCCTGGTATTTACAGTTTGCTGTAATAGTTTTTCAGTACACACACACACACACACACAACACACACACACACACACACAGTTATACCATTAACATTTGAGCACTTTGCTTTAATCATTTGACATTTAAGAAATATATTTGTATTATTTCTCCATCAGCCAATATGTAATAGATTTATCACCTCTGATGGCAGTACAGAATTCCTCACTTTTAATCAGTCCTCTACAGACAGACATTAAAATGGTTTCCAGCTACTTGCTGGAGCAGACATTCTAGTTGGTACAGTTTTTCACACATTGACTTGTATATGTGTAGGGTAAGTTTCTAGAAATAAAATTATTGGGTAAACAGAAAAGTTTCCTTTTGGGAAAATATAGTGCAATTGCCCTTTAAATGTATACATCCAAGGGTCATGATTAGCTAGACACTTTTATACACTGATGGGGGAGTTGTAAATTGGGGAATTCTAGGGGTTCACTTTACATTGCTTATAATCACATAATTCCATTTAATAAACTTGGAGGATCCTTTAGTAAGTAGAATAGCCCTAATTTAGACACTTGGCAGGTGACTTACCAAAGTGTTTTTAAAAATAAGTTTGTTTTTATACTTCATGAGTATCTATTTAACCTTGTCTTTTTTTCCACAATCATATACAGGGGGATTTGGAAGCCTTAATTAGTGAGTCATGTTCTTTTAGTGAGCAGATTAAACATCTTCTGAGTCAATCCCACCCCAGGAAATTTCTTCCTAATCCCACGTCTGGGTGGAGATGGGAAGGCTAGCATCCAGGCACTTGTCATAATCTGGCTTTTCAGTTCTCACAAAAGCTTATTTCCCCTGAGCTTGGCTTGCTGATTTCCCAGCACACAGGTCTGCATGAAACAGAAATCACAGATGTGCCAAACTCTAGGCATCTCACAGGGAGAGACAATGCCAAGCTCACCAGTATTCCACATTTGCATGAAGATCAGGTAAGGGGAATGGTATTCAGGGAGGATTGCTTGAGATATATCAGTCTGTCTCCTCTTCAGATAGCCTTGAATATACACATGGATCACATAAAATAACAAGATAATTTTATTCAAGACTTTGCCTTGAAGGATACTTTTAGACTGAATTTCATTTTATTATAATATCTATTCAGCCTATTTTGATGTTATGAGAAATACCCTTATAAAAACCTTCGTGAGGTTTATATAAAGGATGTTGTGTAGGTCATTGCATTCATCATATCACAAACTTTCTCTTTCTCTTTTATAACAACCATTGGGATAAATTTCTATAGGATCTTAGTATCAAAGAAAGTTGTAATTCTTCTCAGACGTTATCTTATTTTTATTTCATGGATATTTCAAATCTTTTAAGGTAAAAGTTGTCTGTTTTTATGTTGCTTGCTAGAAAGCTTAGAGCTAAATTTGTGATTAACTCACAGTACGTTTTACTTATAGCGTCAATTCATCCAGTCTAGTAGAAGGAGGTGCCACCTTTTTCTGTGCAACTGAGCTAACTCATTATAAAGAGGATGTTATGTATGCTTCTATGAATAACCAATTCTTTAACTCCAAACAGCTCACACACCCATATTAAGATATGCAGATTTGTTTCCAATCTCAAACCCTTCCTTTTAGATTCCTCTTTTGGCTTCATTTAGCTTTCTTTAAGATAATTTATGTCACCTCATTAGGGTACCACAAAACTGCCCATTTCAATTTTTTTAAATGTTCATATCTTTGTAAAATGAGAAGTGCTTTGGGGTCCTCAGCTGGTCCTAACTCAACATTAACTGTAATAGAATTTAATTTTCTTCCAGGTGTGTGGAAGCCATGCTATACTTGCTAAAAATTGTACAATCAGAAATTAATATTCTCTTACATCTAATAGACACTAGTTTTTACTTTTATTGCTTTTGCAGCAAGTCTGTTTGCCCTCAGATCATAAGACTATTCTAACTTGTGCAATGAATGTTTTATTGCTAGTTTTATCCCAATACTTCTGTAGGCCACTATAAGACTTTTTCTCATGGTTTAACTGATTCCTTGTCCATGCCCTTGTTTGCTGACATTCTTTATTTCTACATTTAATGTTTCTAATCATGTCAGCTCTTAAGATATATTATAAGTTATCCCAAGACCCCCCTGGAAATTTGTGGGAGTAAAGATAATCAAACAACTAATGTTTATTTGAACACATGAGAAGTCACTCTGTGAAGAAATCATGTTTTCCAGAAATATATCATCTTTATTGTAACAAATATTAGGTGTAAATTTCTTACACCAATCTTCTCTTTTTAAAAATCATTATACTTAAGTTCTGGGATATAAATGCAGAACGTGCAGGTTTGTCACATGTGCCATGGTGGTTTGCTGCACTCATCAACCCGACATCTACATTTCGTATTCCTCCTAATGCTATTCTTCCCCTTGCCCCCGACTTACCAACAGACCCTGGTGTGTGATGCTCCCCTCCCTCCCTGTGTCCATGTGTTCTAATTGTTCAGCTCCCACTTATGAGTGAGAACATGCAGTGTTTGGTTTTCTGTTCCTGTGTTCGTTTGCTGAGAATGATGGTTTCCAGCTTCATCTATGTCCCTACAAAGGGCATGAACTCCATTTTTATGGCTGCATAGTATTCCATGGTACATATGTGCCACATTTCTTTTATCCAGTTTGTCATTGGTGGGCATTTGGGTTGGTTTCAAGTCTTTGTTATTGTGAATAGCGCTGCAATGAACATGCGTGTGCATCTGTCTTTATAGTAGAAAGATTTATAATCTTTTGGGTATATACCTAGTAATGGGATTGCTGGGTCAAATGGTATTTCTAGTTCCAGATCCTTGAGGAATCACCGCACTGTTTTTCACAACATTTGAACTGATTTATATTCCCACCAACAGTGTAAAAGCGTTCCTATTTCTCCACATCCTCTCCAGCATCTGTTGTTTCCTGATTTTTTAATGATTGTCATACTAACTGGCATGAGATGGTAGTTAGAAGATATAAATATTTGTGTTGGTGGATATGCTAATTAACCTAATCTGTTTACCATACATTATATGCATTGAAACATCATTATGTATACCATAAATATATGCAATTACAATTTGTCAATCAAAAAAAAAAAAAAAAGAAAGAAAGAAATGAAATCCTCATTGGTCATAGCAGTATTCAAGGTAGCCCTGTAGGTAAACTTGAATGTTTATGACCAATTTTAACTTGCAGTATGAGATGGTTGTTGGTGCCAAGAAGGCATTATCAAGTGAAGAAAGGAGACAGGTAATTAACATCTGCTAGTCACAATGATTACAGATCACACAAAGTCCAAGAGTTCCTTCATAGTACAGCTGATTGTAAACTAGAAGTAGTCAATAAAATGATAAAGTTTTCATAGTGCTGGAAGGTGTTAAGATAAAACACTGTGGCACAGAGAGAAAGCCAGCACATTCACCTTGGTGAAGACTTCGTTCATGTGGCCAGGAGAGCTAATCACTTCAGTATTATTTATTGAATGGTGTCATATATCCATATCTATTCAGAGTATCTAGAATTTATGAGTATATCTTCTGATCACATTTCTGTTTTCCCCATTAACCTATGAGTTTCTTGGTGGCCCTAGAGGAACATATCTTGTGAGATATGTTCATTTAAGTGTGTAGCACCTCCACTCCTGTGCCCTGATGCTCTCTCTTTTGCTCCTGCTCTCGCCATATGAGACACCTGCTTCTCTTTCACCTTCTGCCATGATTGTAAGCTTCCTGAAGCCTCCTCAGAAGCAAAGAAGATGCCAATATCATGCTTCATGTAAAACCTGCAGAACTGTGAACAAACTAAATCTCTTTGCTGTATAAATTACCCAGTCTTAGGTATTTTTTCATCACAATGCAAGAACGGTCAAATACACATGCTTAACACTATGGGGTGCTGAGAAATTGATTTCTAAATAGGACTATTTCTGGAAATATTCTGCACACATGTAGTAAGGAGAGTGAAGCACAAAGGGTTTATCTATGCTCTGCATCATCTGGGTCAGTCTTCTGCTTAATTTTGTTTAAGTGCTTCACAGTCTCTTTGGGTTGAATTCTAAGAGCCTTAGCATGGCACTGAAGGACTCTGGTGATTTTGGACTGGGTAACATCTCTGGCTGCATTTTCCACCACTCCTTCCTTCAGGGTCAATCTCCATGATGCCTAATGCTGGGTGAAGTCAGCATCATACTGTTTCTCATATCTGTGGCTTTGCTCATGCTCTTTTTGCTCTTTAGCATGGACTTATCTAATAAATCTACCTTTAAGATTCATTTTGGTCACCTATTTCCTTATGGATTAGGTGCCCTCATTTACTATCTCACAGCCCTCAATGCGTACACTTATTGTTGGACTCATTTAAAAAAAATCATTGTCTATGTGTGGGTCTTTTCCTTCTAGATTAAGAGCAACTTCTTCTTTTTTTTTTTTTTTTTTTGTTTTTTTAAACAGAGTCTCACTCCGTCACCAGGCACCAGGCTGGAATGCAGTGGCGCAACCTCAGCTCACTGCAACCTCTGCCTCCCGGGTTCAAGCAATTCTCCTGTCTCAGCCTCCCGAGTAGCTGGGACTACAGGCGAGTGCCACCATGCCCAGCTAATTTTTTTGTATTTTTAGTAGAGACGGGGTTTCACCATGTTGGCCAGCATGGTCTCGACCTCTTGACCTCATGATCCCAAAGTGCTGGGATTACAGGCGTGAGCCACTGTGCCCGGCAGAGCAACTTCTTACTGTATCTTATTCCTCCTTAAATTCTCACTACAAAGCATAAGGCCAGGACCAGTATATTCTCAATAATATACTGTTTGAATACATGATTTAATACATTGATATTTAACTCTTTAATCATATTACTTTGCTAATCTCCCATAAATGAAGTTATGTAATGTTACAATTTATATATCATATAATAAGTGGAGAGGTGGTTAGGAGAGATAAGACCATACGATCAAGAAACAGTGTTAATGGTCTGTAATGACTTGAAGTAAAAAGGAGTACATAAGAACTCATTTTTTTATTGTAATTTAGGTTCTGAGGTACATGCACAGATCATGCAGGATTGTTGCATAGGTACATACATGGCAAGGTGGTTTGCTGCCTTCATCCCTCCATCACCTATATCTGGTATTTCTCCCCTCATTATCCCTTCCCACCCTCCCCACCCAGCAGTCTGTCGTCTGGCCCCTCTCTACTGACTGCAGTGTGTGATGCTCCCCTCCTTGTGTCCATGTGTTCTAATTGTTCAATACCCGCCTATGAGTGAGAACATACGGTGTTTGGTTTTCTGTTCTTCTGTCAGTTTGCTGAGAATGATGGTTTCCAGATTCATCTATGTCCCTATGAAGGACACGAACCCATCGTTTTTTATGGCTGCGTAGTATTCCATAGTGTATATGTGCCACATTTTCTTTGTCTAGTCTATCATCAATGGGCATTTGGGTTGGTTCCAGGTCTTTGCTATTGAAAACAGTGCCACAATAAACATATGTGTGCATGTGTCTTTATAACTGAACAATTTATAATTATTTGAGTATATACCCAGTAATGAAATTGCTGGGTCAAACGGTAGGTATTTCTATTTCTAGGTCATTGAGGAAGCGCCACATTGTCTTCCACAATGGTTGAATTAATTTACACTCCCACCAACAGTGTAAAAGTGTTCCTAGTTCTCCACATCCTCTCCAGCATCTGTTGTCTCCAGATTTTTTAATGATCGCCATTCTAACTGGTGTGAGATGGTATCTCAATGTGGTTTTGATTTGCATTTCTCTAATGGCCAGTGATGATGAGCATTTTTTCATATGTTTGTTAACTTTAAGCAATGTAAGCTAATATACTTACTGTAGGTATATTAACTTATAGACGTTTCTCACAGAATTTTCTATCTCATAGCTATGATAGGAATGGGAAATAGATAAAAGTCAAGACTAAAATAGCAACAATAACAAAAACAGGACAGAGAGATTTTATGGCCATCAAACCTTGTTTATGAGGAAACAGTTCTGATCCACAGTAGATCAGAACCTGAGGATAGTTTAATCTAATAAGACTAAACTATAGTTTAATCAAATACAATATGGGACACTTGTAAAAATTAGAGTGTTTGAAAGAATCAAGAGATTGGGGAAAAGGCATAACAAAGAAATGAATGGGAATGTTTTGTGCAATATATGAAATTATCCTAGACATAATTCTGTAATGAGGTATCCATACTAAAGATCTGAATTGACTTAGATCCAAATTAATAATTCTGTTCTCTAGAGATAATGTTAACAGAAGTTCTGTGGTTTGCTTGGTGGTAAGAAATGATTCAGAGGCAAAGTATGTATAGATTTTAAGAACTAGAATGGACAGTAGGACTATTTCTTTATATAATTTGTTTATATAGCAGTGACACAAGATAGAAAAAGCCTAGGTCTCTGAGATATCAGATAGAGGAGAGCTGCTGCTGATATAAATAAGAAATTTATTTTTTTCTGGTAAGTCACTGAGACAAGTTAATTTGTTTCAACTCCAAGTATGTCTTGTTCTGACTAATATGGAAAGTGTGTTGCAGTTCTAAACTAAACTAAAATCTATATAATTGGTCATAGGTTGAAACCAATAAATTTTCACCACCCTTGGTGTAGGTGTATTCCTAATGTCTACTCAGTTGGATTTCAAAATTGTTTTGGAGCACTGGCTACTTACTGTGTATTTTATTCTTTTACTATACACATAAGATTATTTATTGCCATTCTCCTCTTCATTTTCCACTCTGTATGTGGTCTTAAAAGGATTATCTGTAGTTTTGGTTTATAGAACCAGGAGGCTTAATGTATGGTCCTGAGAGAAATTACGGAACATTACCTGGAGACTCTAGGCTTTGAGCTAAATTCTGTGATGGGATAAGGTTTAGGAGTATTCTATTTGGACACAAAGCAAAATAATATTTCTGCCTTTCTTATAATTAGATTACAATATTTTTGTAGATAGAATTGACGTAAGACACTTCTAGAATTAGTCAGACAATATCCTATGCAATTCTCTAATCTCTCTCTTTTTTTTT
This sequence comes from Cacajao melanocephalus, assembly GCA_963573385.1. Taxonomy (NCBI): domain Eukaryota; kingdom Metazoa; phylum Chordata; class Mammalia; order Primates; family Pitheciidae; genus Cacajao; species Cacajao melanocephalus. Next base: position 29,787 of record CAUYLG010012241.1, on the reverse strand, counting down.
TTCATTGCAACCAAGGAGGTCATCTGTTGGATGAGAACCTGTCAAGATGGAAGGAACCTGGATGTTTGAGTCACTGGGTGAAGAAGTGACTACAGAAACCTACATTGAAACCTGTGTGATAAAGAAACCTTTATTGTATCAAGTTACTGATGTTTGGGAGTTATCACACTATAGCTTATCTATCTTAAATAATTCACCCACTAATACATATGTTACAGTAAAATTTAAGAAGATAACAGATAAAAAATGTTAAGCCTTCTGGAAAGAATAGCTCTCTTACAAAGAAAAAGTATAATTTAATTGACAGATTTGTAAATCACATTTGATGCATGAAGATGATAAAGTAATATATTTGAAGGATGAGAAAAAAACCTCTACATCTAGAGATGTGTATCGAATCATGCTGTCATTAAAATTTGTGGATCCAATAAATATATACTCCAGCTTACAAAGTCTTTAAAATTTTGTAAATTGAATACATATACTGAAACTCTTTCACAGGAAGTACTCAAATACTAGAAATAACTCCAGAGGGATGCCACAAGAGTTACAGTAAAGATTATGAAAACATTTAGTAAAGCTCATTACATTTTAAAAGACCAAGGATCAAAGAAAATTAAAGAAGAAGAGAAGGAGATTTATAATAATCCAGAATTATTAGCGATATCAAAAAAGTAAACATAGGGACAAAAATATAAAGTAAGATACTTGTATTATTTTAGGAAAATAATAGATAATTGTAATCTTAAAAAATCATTGGAAGTAATTAAATATTAGTAAGTACCATCAGTTTAAGGTAATCTGCCATAATAAGATAAGAATGTATAAATTTAAACCACTGAATATAAATTTAACATATCAATTGAAAATAGAAAATAAGAAAACAAATAAAATGAAAATGTAGTAAATTAAAATATAAAATATGATGCATAATTTAAAAATTACAATAAATGTAAATGAGTTAAACTTACCAAATGAAAAGCAGATCTAGGAACATGTTTTCTAACAAAAGGCATTCTTAATACAGAAAGACATAGAATGTGTGGGGAAAAGGAAGGTTGAAAACTATCAGGCTATTGTGAACAACAGCATCAAAAAGTGCTTAAGTGACAATCATAATATAAAAAATTGAATTGGAGAAGAATTCCTATGGGATCATAGGATATTTTATGAAAATTAAAAAATAAACCAAAAGCATTAGAAATTATAACCATCATGAATATATATGCACTACTAACACAAATAATTATATAAACAGAAACAAAATGGCAGAAGAAATAGATAACTCAATATTTATAATTACATAATTTAACACACTTCACTTAGAGTTTGACAGATGAAGAAAAATTACAGAAATCTAAATAAACTCTCCATTTTCAGAAAATGCATGTTATTCTCAAACATGTGGAACATTTACAAAAATTGGCCAAGTGCTAGACTACTAATTAAATCTCAATATTACACAGAATATGTTCTATGGCTCACAATGCAGTCAAATTAGAAATAAGTTATTTAAATATAGTCTTAAAATTCTATAACTATAAAAAGTAAGTAGCATATTGGTAAATAATTTTGAATTACAAAGAAAGTCTTAATAATTATGAAATATTTAAAACAATGGGCCAGATGTGGTGATTTGTACCTGTTATCCCAGCACTATGGGAGGTCAAGACTGGTGGATCACTTGAGGCCAGGAGTTTGAGACCAGCCTGGCCAACATGGTGAAACCCCTTCTCTACCAAAAACACAATAATTAGCTAGTGGTGGCGGTGCATGCCTGTAATCCCAGCTACTTGAGAGACTGAAGCAGGGGAATCACTTGAACTCAAGAGGCAGAGGTTTCAGTGAGCCAGGATCATGCCATTGCACTACAGTCTGGCCAACAGAGTGAGACTCTGTGTTAAAAAACAAACAAACAAAAATGAACAATAAGCAATGAAAACAGCACATGTCAAAAGTTGTGGGACACAGCTAAAGCATATATAACTGTTTTATAGCATTATAACTTTAAATACATTTATCAGAAAACTAGAAAGATCAACAACAAATAAGCTAGTTTTAAAACTAAAACGCCTAGCAGTTAGATGTATTTCCTCTAAACTTCAAAACAAGTTATCACAATGACAGTTCATGTGCACTAGATGCCTTGCACTAAATTATAAGAAAATATGCCAGAGGAATTAGAATTTCAGGAGAAGAGGTGAATGTTATTCTTTGTAGATAATGTGGTCAACAGCCTAGAAAAAATAACAAAATGAATAGAAAAAATATAAATATAAAAATATACAGCATACAAATATGGGTGTATACACACATATGCATATATATGGCATATAACACGGTTCTCAAACTTATGGTAAGCAAATTTTTTAAAAATAGGATAACAAAGATTTTTCAACTTAAACTGATCAGATTCACAAAAATTAGAAAGCTAGAATTGCCAGGTGTATTGGGCAATTTGGCATTTAGAAATCCAAGGAACTGCAGATTTCCATGTAGAACTTAGCAAAATTAGGGCATACAAACGCCTTGTGACCCCAAAATTCCATTCTTGGATAGATATCCTAGAGAAATCTCCATTCACATTCATAATGGGACATAAAGAAGCAGATTTGTCACAGTGCTTTTCATAGCAGCAGGGAGTTACTCAGCACAGGGAAAGGAAATGTAAGGTATAGAAAAGCATGTGGCTGCTATAAATAATATGCTACATATGAAATTATGATCAATAATATGTCTGCTGAATGAACAAATTTAAATATGTCTAAGAATATATTGCTGAATGAACAAATTTAAATTATATAATAAAGCTACCGCCTTGCAAGGGCATACAAATAAAAAGATGAATACTGACTACATTAGGTGAGAGGGCACTTAAAGGAAGTGGGGAATGGTAATAAAACAATGCCAGGAAGTAAGAAATGGGAGAAATATTTTTTTCATACCCCACCCCCACCCTTTTTTATCCAATCAGCATGCATACCAACACCGAAGGGAGTTTTGCCTTCAAACTGTTTGCCTGGGGTTGTGCTGCACTTATTCAAACATTTGTCAAGACTCCATTATGTGCCCGGCATTGGTGATAATATTTTCTGCCGTAGAAGATTGCATTGTAAGTGTGTTCTGTGTGGAGCAAGACTTAGTAAGCAAACAAACAAGGAAATATCAAACAGTGTTAATCCTAATGCAAATAATTACTACCGGAAAAGAGTGATGAGGAGAAGTATTTTACATAGGGTGGTTGGGGTAGGTCAATTTGAGGGGGAAACATTTGATAGGAGAAACAAATGAGAAGGAGCTGGCTGTGCAAGCTCAGGGGAAAAAGCTTCCCAGGTTAATGGAATAGCTAGAATCGAAGTACTGTGATGGTAATGAGGCTAGTGTTGGGGGAGCCACATGGGAGGAAGGGTAGGGTCTGCAGAGAGGTCAGGGAACGCCTCAAATCTCATAGATTTTGTAGACCATAGGAAGCAGTAAGGAGTCTATTCCAGGAAGCAACAGGACAATAATCATCTTTGGGGTCTCCAAAATGCCAGAATGAATAGAAACTGATAGACTGTTCTCCTAAGTCCCTGAGCAGATACGACCCAGTGGATTGGAGAACCAATGCATTATATTCACTCAGTTTCCTAAAACACTGCTGTATTACGGACTCTAACCTGTGCTCCCTTAAGACACTTTCAAGGTATCCTAAGGTCTACAAGTTATGACTCAAGTCCAATAGTCTGAGTTTTGCTGTTGTTGTTTTTGTTGCAAATGTTATTATTGGGCAAATCATTACCATTATTCATGTTTCAGTTTCTTCCTCTGTAACTGGCATCTGACTTTATCTGTCCTGCTTCTCCTATTATATGGCTGTGTGTCCTCATTTTCAGTCACAGTGTTGTCTCTCATTTGCTACGTTTCCCCTGGTCTTGCTCTGATATCTGGAGTTACAGCCAGAGAAGGGCTGCTGAAGTGTGGGTTAGCTTAGAAGCATCTTCCCACTCCGTGTATGCAACTTTATAAGTTATATATGAGCTTAGGAAGTGATCTGTGTGCACGTTTCTTACTTTAAAAAATTAATCAGTCTTATTTTTTTTCAGATGGTTATGGAAAAAATTAGAGGGTTTTTACCCTTCTATTTTCTCATCTGATTAGGATAGAAGAAAACTTACTTTGCTGGAAGAATTGTTTCCCAAATGAAATGTTCTCTTCTTTTTGTCTTTATTTGTTGCTGTCAGATACCTCTTTTCTATGTGCATAAACTGCTTATTTTATTTGACCTGATTCTGAATCTAAGAAATTGATTCAGAAGGGCCACTGTCTTTGGAAATATTATTGAATGAAAGCATTATGTAACATATGTTGAAACTTAAAACTGCAAGTGGAGGGGGAGAAATGGTCTTGTAGCTACTTCCCTCATTTAGAGACATGAGACATGAGGCTTTATTCTAATAAAATGTAATGTGTTTTGCAGCTGGATTTGGGGCAAAATCAAGATACATTAGGAGAAATTGACATTAAAAGTGCAATATAACAGATGGATGAAAAAATGAATTTTTATCAAGATGATCCATTAGTGTTCTGCAGCCAGGCAGAGGAGAACAATGACCTGGAACAAATCAAGAAGAATGATGCTTGACTTGTGTTTGCTTGTTCTAAAGGGTGACCCATATTCATAATCTTGAATTAGAAATGCATTTGCTTCTGGTTGGTTAGATATGTTTTTCAACTATTGTTTCTTCCCTCCCCGCCACCTCCGTGGGTCTGGGGAGCTGGGCGATGGAGGTGGTCTTGTGCAAAGGATTAAGTTCATCAAATTAGATTAAATGAAAAGAAAGAAAACAAGCCCAGTACAGTGGAACCCTGACTAAATGATGAAGTTCTTTGCAAAGAAGGAGAATTAATCTCCAGATTGTGGACTGAACAGCTCAATCACCAACTATTAAACTTCAGATAACCTTGGGTGACTCTGGCGTCAATATGTTAAAGCAGTTCTACTACAGGCCCTGATTTTAACTTCAAATTCTCTTTATTTCCTGTCAGGCTTCCTGTATACTCTTTAATTAGTCTCTGGAATTAGAATGTACTTATTTTTTTAATGGAAAGAAAGAAGGAGAAAAAAATGCTATTATCAGAATTGCCTTAAAAAAAAATACAAACTAGGTAGAATATGCAAGCCAGTCGAGACACTATGCCAACTGATTTGGAAAAACCTGGAGTTGTACTGAGGTGAAATGCTAGGTTGCTTGCCTCACTGCCAAGGAATAAGTTGTTTGAGATAATTCCTTTACTGTGTCTGTTGCTTGTACTTACCACTTCCTTGCCTCTGGCTGATGTTAATAATGATAGTCTGGGAGGTAGAGGGAAAGGGGGAAAGGAAACTTCCCTCTGATGTCACTTAGACTCATCTTGAATCAGCACAATTGTAGCCCATGGATGTATGCTTGGATTAAAAGACCATCCTATTAATCTTTTTCAAATTCTCTGCATAATTTGGCTGTGAAAAAAATAGCATAGTCATGTGGCTACAAGAAGGAAGGGAATAAGAAATGGCTAGGTATGTTTAAATAAAATTTTAAGCCTGGAAAGGAAAGATAATCTCTAAAGAGATTATCTGATTCAACCTAGACTGAACTCAAGTGGACCAGTAGAAAGTGCCAGAAAAGATGTTTTAACTTCCATTCTAACTCATTCTGTTTGCCAGCATTTTAAGGGAGGGTTATTTAACTCTATCCTTTCAGATGAGGAAAGTGAGTCTGTGATATTATAAAGGATTGTCCAAATTTTCTCAGTTATTCAGGGGTAGGTTGAAATCCATGCATGATGTTATGATACCTTTCCCATAGAGTTGTGGTGACAGCAAAATGAGATAATATTCCTAAAAATATGTATTTCCCACAAAGCTCTAAATTGCAAGATATAATTTCACCATAAATTCTTTATATTGAAAAAAGACCATGAGCTTTGGATTTAGAATAACTAAACTTATTTCAACTACTCTCCGTGAATGTGAATACTACGTATAAGTCACTTACATTCTCTAATACTTAGTTTTCTTATCTCTAAAATGGAAATAATATGTTTATATGCATGATCTATCTTATAGTGTAAGTAAAGCACATCTGCTGGTCCAGATGGTGGAGATTGCTAGATAACTGGAGGAGAAGAGAGAGCAAATGTTGAGTTATGGGAAGAAAAGAACCAGCTGCAGCAGAGGATAGATGTCTCTGTGACAGGGTATATTGTATGACAGTAGTATCAGGATGCTATAACAGGAGAGACACCTTGTTTTCCATAATTTGTATCCAAGGTGGAATCAGTACAGGCTATCGTGCACATTAGGTGCCAAATCAGTATGCCTTGCCTAAAAATAAATGACAACTCTTACACACCTAAGACAGTTGTATCATTTTAGGTTAGGGGTTGGCCAGACTGAATCCAAGGTGGGGTTAGTGGAAAAACCTGAAACAATGTATACACTCTCAGACTTATCTGATATTGAGATGTTCTAGTTTATTATTATCACGCAGGAAAGAGGAAGAAACACTAAGTTCAGAAACTGGGAGGGAGGGACAGCTATGCAGAAGATCTCTTGCATGCACTTGACTCCTTTACAGGGAGCTGTTTCAAAGGTGATTCCCAGAGTCTGTTAGTTTAGATGCATGTGTTAGAAACTAGACATCTGTAATATCTCTAGGGTAGGTGTTAGAGCAAGCAACTCGGCCTTGCTCATTCTAATGAAAATATTGCTGTTGAAGGAATGATACTTATTATGCTGCAGAGAAGTTAGTAATTGAACTCTGAGACCTCTAAAGAATGCTTATAATCCTCTTATTCAAGAAAGCAGGATCCTTAATATTTGTAACTAATCCCAATTCAGAACACAGAAGAGAATATTAGATTCAGACATGTGAACCAGTAGCTTGAATATGTTTTAAGCAAAACCTTTAAGAGAACTTCAGGCATGAGACCACCTGGACTCGGATGGGAAAAGGTTTCCAGTTTCATGTCTCTGGTTTATCTAGGAGGCTGGAGAACCACTTTGAAAATACTGAGTTCTAAGCAACTTGAAGCAAGAGCCATACTTCATTTATCTTTGTGTGCCCCAAAGAGCCTATGAGGCACCCAATGAATGCTTCTTATAGAAAGATGTTGCCACAGACTAGGAAATATTTACCTTTTAAATGAAGAGAAATGCAGCCAGTTTCTAAATGGAGGATTGAGGTTGCAGGAAACAATTATTAAAAGGTTTGCAGTGGCCTTGTCCTCTAAATCTTCTTCATCTATGAATTAAACTCTCTCTGGATTCCTGTTATTGAAGAGTTTTAAAAGAATTTTCTTATTGTGTGGCATTTCAGACCTTTTGTTCCTCTCCACATTCCCAGCTCTGTTTGACACAAACGCTAAGCTTCTGAGGAGAGGGAGGATTCGCAGCCTCAGAGCAGATGAAGCATGCACTGCAATTAAAAGCAAACACATTTCCACTTCAGTCACAGCCTGTGGGTGTTTTAAGAAGAAAAAAAAATCTATTAAAAACATAAATGTCAAAATCCTCAGGGTTTTGATCTATACATTTCATGGAGAGTGAGTTCCTGGCAGAGCTTTGATCTTGAGGAGTTGATAAGTATGCTTTGCTCCTAAATCTTGAGACAGAGGATGTCGTGCTGGGCAGTGAGCAAGAGTGGCTGGGCTCTGGCAGGTGCTGGGGCTGGGAAGCTGAGGAGCAGATGGAGGGAGAATGTGGATGCTCTTGGGGCCCATATGTGATGGCTGGGACCAAAAGCAGAGCAGTACTAGTTTCTGGGAGAAGGTTAGAGGCTACCTTGATTTAGCCTCTAACCAAAGAAGAGAGAACCTCTGCTTCAGTTTTTCTTCCTTTCCACAGCCCACGTTTAGCCACCAACTCTACCTTCATGAGAGCAAAGTTGCTCATCAGGTTGCTCAGAACTGAAGATTTATTGGATTTACCATTACTACTGGGCAGGACATTGCTTCTCATTTTAACTTCCTGGGACTATTTATACTGGGCAAGCTCTTAGTTTCTTAGATAAGGTCGATCTGGATACTTCCAGGGTTCTCTGTGCCAATTCCTGGTCCAGGTGGCTCAGTGTTGGTCAAGAAGACCCAACCATTGAGATGCAGAGATGGTGCTTCTAGGAGTCCCATTTGGTATGCAACCTGGAGCCTTGTGTTGCAAGATGAATTGTATCCCCCAAAATTCATTTGTTGAGGTCTTGACCCCCAGTACCTCAGAATATGACTGTATTTAGAGATAGGCACTTTAAAGAGATATTCAAGCTAAAATGAAGGTCAGAGTTTGCCCTAATTCAATAGGACTGGTGTCCCTATAAGATGACGAGATTAGGACACAGACACAGAAAAGACCACATGAAGATGTAAGAAAACATCTTCCACAGTTTACGGAGAGAGGCCTCAGGAGAAGCCAACCATGCTGGAACCTTAATGTTAAACTTCTAGCCTCCAGAACTGTTAAGAAATACATTTCTGTCATTTGAGCCACCCAGTCTGTGCTACTTTGTTATGGCAGCCCTAGCAAACCTTGATTTTGGGTTTCCACTTACCGGAGGAACCATGCAGCAAATTTCAATTATTAAATACTTGCCTGTCTCTAAGGAAAAGTGATATTGGCTTTGCTACTATAGGTTTAAGGACATACCTGCTGTGGCAGAACAACCTGAAAGTTGGAAGATTGATGGCACTGGAGCCCCAAAGCTCTACTCCAAACCTTGCCTATTATCAGCTTTTGTTAGCCATACAAGGTCATGCATGCAGGAATATTAGTCTAGGCCTGGAAACATATACCAGCAAAGGAAGATGTCAAACCATGCAAGGAAGAGCTTAGCCCTAGGAAAGGGTGAGTTACCTAAGCAACAGGTGGGAAGTAGCCCTCAGGGAAAACAGCAGAGGACAAAGGTACATGCCTTCTCTCCAACAGGGTGCCCATCTTTGGTGTCTAAGCTTTCCTAAACCCTAACCTCATCCACTTGTTGAGTGATATGCATTAACTGGGAACTCTTGTAATGAATGCTGTAGCCTATTTCTCACATGGTACTCAGCATATTATCATAATATCTTTAAATATCTCTCTAATCCACTAGGATGTGGAATAATCATAGGTTCTAATTCTGAATTAATTCATTTGGCTGTATCCCAGCACTTAAATACTGCATTAGCATTTGTCGTACTAGACTGATAAATTGAGGAAGGAGGGATGAACCGTGGACAGCCGGACAGTAATGGGAAGAGAAAATCAACATTGGTTAGACTCATTTTTGGATCTAGAAGCTTCTTTGGAAGCAGTTAGGATGTGGTACAGAGGTATTGGCTCTGAGGGTTTCTTGTGGGAACATTCCCCTAAGCACTCTCATTCAGTAAGAAAGCTTATGTTTCTTGATCATCCAAGATTTAAAACGATGGATGAGCCTAAGGTCTCCATGTCTATACAGAGTAATATGGTGACAAACCTGAATTAAATTTGTAACTCAGAAATGGAGAGCTGAGTTATTAAAACATGGTTCTGTCAGCTTCTGAGGTTCAGTTTACTTTGTAATGAAATGGGAAGATAATCCTTAATTCACAGAGTGGAGTTAAGAATAAAATGAGCCAATCTCTATATAGAAGCTGAATATACAGACAGAGTGGCCAGATCACATGAAATAAAATCCTGAACTTCAACACCCAGCCCAGGAATCCAGCCTATATATACAGTAACATACCCAGGAATTAAGCCCACATCTACAGTAACCAGCCTAGCAATGCAGCCCATATCTACAGTTACCAGTCCACAAATCTAATTCATACCTACTGTAACCAGCCTAGGATTCCAACCCATATCTACAGTAACCAGCCCAGGAGTCCAACCCCTATCTACAGTAACCAGCTCAGGAGTTCAACCCATAACTACAGTAACCAGCTCAGGAGTTCAACCCATATCTACAGTATCAGCCCAGGAATCCAGCCCATATCTATAGTATCCAGCCCAGATATCTAACCTATATCTACAGTATCCAGCCCAGGTATCCAACCTATATCTACAGTAATCAGCTCAGGAGTCCAGCCCATATCTACAGTAGCCAGGCCAGGAATCCAACCCATATCAGCCCAGGAGTCCCACCCATATCTACAGTAACCAGCCCAGAAATCCAACCCATATCTACAGTAACCAGCTCAGGAGTTCAGCTCCTATCTACAGTAGCCAGCCAAGGAGTACTACCCATATCTTCAGTAACTATTCCAGGAATCCAACCCATATCTGTTGTAACAAGCCCTGGAAGCCAGGCTGCTATAAGTGATACTTCTAGGAAACCAGATCACTAGCAATATTGGCAATCTAGGAAGTCAAACAACAACTTCTCTAACAATGAATTCCAAATGGCCTGGGCTTGATTAATAAATGACAGCTTTATTAATTTATATTGAAATTTCCAAGTTTCTACCAACAAGACAAAGCCAAATATGTACCCCCCAACCTCTCGTACAGGTTATCCTGCTCCTAGTTAGTCCCACTATGGCTTCCCCTGGCCAACTGCTGCTAATCAGTGCACACCTGAAGCCTTCTCTTCTTTTGACTATAAAGCTTTCCAATGCCTCTATTTGCCTTTGAATCTCTGCCAAAATGCAAGTGACAGCGGTTGACTCTCTTGCTGCCAGAAACTGAAGAAAAAGCCTTTGTCTGTTCTTATTTGGATGGTCTGTCTTTAGTTCCACAATGTAAAAATACTTATAATAGTGCTATTACATGGTAGGTACTCACATTATAAGAATGTCTTTGTCATTTCTTTTGGTCACTGATATGGTTTGGCCCTGTGTCCCCACTCAAATTTCATGTCAAATTGTAATCCCCACATGTTGAAGGAGGGTCCTGGTGGGAGGTGATTGGATCATGGGGGCAGTTTCTAATGGCTTAGCACCATCCTCCTAATGTTGTCTTGTGATGGAATTCTCACAAGATCTAGTTGTTAAAAAATATAGTGCTTCATTCATCCTTGCACTCTCTCTCTCCTACCACCATGCTAAGACATGCTTGCTTCCCCTTTGCTTTCCATCATGATTTTAAGATTCCCGATGCCTCCCCAGCCATGTGGAACTGTGAGTCAATTAAGCCCCTTTTCTTTATAAATGATCTAGTCTCAGATAGTTCTTTTAGCGGTGTAAAAACAGACTAATACAGCCACCATTTTACCTTCGTCATTTAAACAGTTACTCAGCTTTGTCTGTTTTCACATCTTTAATTTTGAGAAGGTCAGAGAGATTTTATTTATCTCTTGGTCTTTACTGAGAGGCTGTTAGATGCAGGAAGAGTGGGCACAGACTAGACTTGGAGCAATTCTTCTTGGAGTCTCTGAAACCTACCAGCAGATTGGTTTAGAGGGCTGTGCCTGCTCATGGACCACATGGCTATTGGAAAATAATTTACTTTTCTCTCTATTAGAGAGATTAAAATGATATTCATAAATTCTGCGGTAAAAGCTAATCTAAAACTAAGCCTTTCTGTTATAATCAACTTTACATTTGGCTTATAAGAAAACAGAATAAGTTATAATCTGATAACATCCCTTCTTTGCAATGTTAGTTGCCCCCAGGGTTTTCTTCAGGTCTAATTCAGCCTAGGCATTGGAAAAGATAATTGTTTTTATGTTAAAATTGTGAAGTATCATTTAAAAGAAAACGGTGACATTGCTTTCTTTTAAATTTTTTTCTCTGCATAATGCAAAATTTCCTTGGAAGTTAAAGAAGTGTTTGTATTTGTGAAGCTTTCCTGGAAATTCCACTGGAATGGAATAGTAATAGATTTTCTATTTATTCTCTAAGAGTTGTTGAAGAATTACAAAACTTCTTATTGCATTATCCTAAACATTGTTTATCAAAAAATTTTTTTGAAAATTAACGACAGTGCTAATGGGAGTAATAAAACCCGTATACTTAATAAATGAAACCCCCCTTCCATTCAGATATAAATGTAGCAACTGCTGGTAGCAGTTTGTTCTTTTCAAAGCCACAAAGGATTTTGGGGGGAATTGTGTTTTAAGAGCCTCCACTACCAGGTGGATATGTCCTTAGGGCATAGCTAGAATGACAGCATTATATATTTCTCTCTTTTCCCCTTACCTCAGCTCGCTTTCCATTCTCTCCTTTCCTCTCCTTTCATTTTTTTTTTTTTTTGGAAAAAATTCAGTGAGTGGGGAAGATTGGAGTAATATTATATGCCTCTGCAGGCAATGATGCTTCCTAATGATGCTGCATTTACAAATTTGAGAGAGGGAAGAAACTAGAATAATGTTTATTTGACTCTATCAAACAAAAAATGGTTGTTGCTAAAGGAGTTTTACCTTGCATTTCTTAGAACAAGTCTAATAATCAAACCCCATCAACTCCATGAGATTACAGGGATATGAGCATTGGAAATAACAGAGCTCAGATAACTCACCATTTAGAAGCAAGTGAAAAATCAAAGGAGGCCCAGACTCAAGCAGAGACCGTGTGAAAGTCAGCTGGCCAAAGGCTCCAGGATAACCTAACCATGCAGCCCCTGGCAATGAGAGGATGTTGCCGTCTTGGAGAACCTTAGTTAACAACTTAGTAGCTAATCAGCTAACAACTTATTATGTTTACAATGCAAAATATTCCCCCTTGGACACTGCTTCAAATAGTACAAAATAACTCTTTATCCCTTCTGGTTCCAGCTCCTTTGTTTCATCCCTCCCCTCAAATCCCACCCCATCCAAAATTAGAAACTAGAACCTAGGTCATCTTCACTCCACCTTGTTTCGATGAGCGATTGGTTTTAATTATCTCAGATACCAGTTACTGTGTAATAAAACTGAGAGGAGGGCTCTCTCTTGAGGGGCTCACTAAAACAAGTGTGAATTAATAACACATTTGTCAACAGTGAGGATGACAAAATATGAGTAACTAAATTATGCCTGACATCAAAGTTTTTTCTCACACTCAGCACTCAGATTTTGCTAGCTCTTACATTTGTTCAGGCATAACTGGAGTATAAGTCCAGAAAAAGGTGTGGGTGAAAATAAATTGGCATCTCTACACACCCTAATAATTCCAAACAAAAAATGAGCTGTTTAGTAAATGGAAATGATTTGTTAGTATGCCTCTTTATCCTGGCTTGAGAGCTATTTCGGTTATGGATTCTGTCTTATTATCACAGTCTTCCCATTGACCAGCCTAGAGCCTAACGCATACCAAGTTTTTATGAAATATTTGTCTACTTGAAACGAAGCCATCACTCACTTTATTTAGATCATTTTATGATAGAAATGATTGATTAAATGGTCTATTTCTACAGCATTCTCAAATATATGAGATTATAAAGACACACTTCCGATAGCTCAAACGTGTATATTTATAAATGTGACTTATATAAATGTGGAGATTTTGACTCTCTGCATAAACTCTGAGTGATAAGGATCATTTCTAACCTTCCCAAGAGCTTAAAGCACATGAGAAAAGCTAGGTTAAGCTCAGGAATGAATGCACATTTAGACACGAGTGAAATCGGTTCATCAAGGACAGAGGCAGAATTTACATTGGTGATAGATTTGTAAATACTGTTGAAAGGGAAGCCTCAGCTCTTTTTTGGTAAGTACTCAGGATTCTTAAGTTGGGTCCTCTGAGAAGTAGGCCCCGAGATGGAGTTAGGAGTGCAAAAGGCTTTTGCTGTGCAAGAAGGGGAGGAAGGAAAGTTGGGCAGGAAAAGCTGTCAAGCTGACACAGCTTCTACCAGCCCAAAGGAGAACTCAGTAGATTGCTTGTCAGAAGAACCCTGCATTTGATGTACATGGACAGGCCTTAGTACCACTGTCCTGCTCAGCTGTTAGCTTATTAGCTAACAACTTAGTAGCTAATCAGCTAACAATGTATCAGCTAACCCCAACAAGAGTGTGACCTCAGCAAAGGAGGCTGTTGAAGAGCTAATAGCTGGGAGTATCTGGGCATCACGTTCATTCTTGAAAGGGGACCTGGTGGGCCCACTTCTGTGTCTGCCAGAGTCTACCCCTTGCATCATTCAAACACACTTCTTGCCCCATGTATGGAGACCAACACTTCAAGGGCTCTGGTGGTCCTCTCCTTCTGAGAGTAAACCTCTCCTTCCAAAGTTAGTGGGATGAACTGCAGACCTTTGTGCTGCAGATGTTTGTGAGTCCATGACTGGTATCCATCATCTATCTCTCTTTTTCACTATCACTCTAAATTTCTCTCACGCTTAGTATTTACCTCTTCTGTTCTGTGGCTTATCTGTGGCTGACTCAAACCCTGATTTCTGAGTGCAGATCTCAGATCTGGAAAACCATTTCCTACTTGGGATCCCAAGTAGATCATCAAAGATGGACAACTCTCCCTCTTTGACCCTAATGTGTAGCAGCAGCCCTACTTCCTCCTGCTGATCAGTCACTTGCCTATGACAAGATGGTGACAACTTTTTGTCTGACAACCCACAGCACAAAGAACACAAAGTGTGCCAGTGATAGCTGTAGCTTGGAGTTCATTAGGATTCTCACACTTCTTTGGGGAAGAGGACCCCTAGTCTTGTGGATCCCAAAGATGTAAGTCAAGAAAGCATAGATTCTCCCAGTGGATCACTGGGATGATCATAAGTTGGACTACTCCTGCTTCCACCCCTTGTTTATTCTGTAACTATATATTTTTCCTATGGGGACACAGAGCCACATGAAAAGTCTCAGATTCAATGTGTGTACTAAAAACAGGGGAATGTCCTTCTGTCCTCACAGGGTGTTGTCTCCGAGCTAACTCATTGGCTGTGCCTTTAGCACACTATTCCAGCACTCTATCAGGCCATCAACTTCCAGATAATACAACCAGTAGATCCCATGGTCCTGGACCCTCTCCAGTGCCTTTTTCTCTGTAAAAAGAGAAAGTGAATTTTCTGGCTAGATGCCACATGTGTGGGATTCTGTGTCTGTGAATCAGGCATTCTGTGAGCCCAAGAATATTGATATGAGCTAAGTCTCTGCAGGCGGGAAAATTCTACACCTTGAACAGGTATCTGTTCCTGTAGGACAAACTACTTGTCCTTTTCAAATGAAAAGTCTACAGTGTCATTGAATGATCGCCACATATTCACTTCAAAGAATAGTGCTGTTCCAGGGACTCACTCTTGGTCTCTGCTGTTGTCAAGTCAGTCATAGGTAGTAGTAGCTAAATCGGTTTTGAAATGTGGAAGGGAGTTCTTGTTTCTGGATTCATGCCTAGCCTCTATCTCTGCCACTCTGGCTTCTTGGTTTGTGTGGTCATGTCATCATGCAGGTACTGAGATGGCCACTCACAAAGGCTGCTAATGACGATACATCATTTTGTATGCTTGGTCACTCAGGGATTCTTCTATCATGGATACATTCCCATTTGTCATTCACAGACCTCTATTTCATAATTTATGGTACCCAATCCTCTAATTGTTTTCATATTT
This sequence comes from Cacajao melanocephalus, assembly GCA_963573385.1. NCBI lineage: Eukaryota > Metazoa > Chordata > Mammalia > Primates > Pitheciidae > Cacajao > Cacajao melanocephalus. The sequence goes on along the minus strand of CAUYLG010012241.1, from coordinate 14,339 downwards.
GGTCCCTGACAAGGTAACCAAGTCATTTTTGACTCTGGAAAATTGTTCTTGCACACAAAGTAGATAACTAGTTTTGGTCTATAAGCTCCACTGAATGGAAAGAACTTCCTTCACTATTGTTTCTCAAATACATTCCTGAGTGAAGACGTAATGCTGCCATGATCCATTTTAGGCCTGCCTCTGTATTCCAGGACAGCCCATCTGTAAACCAAGCTCAGTCAATTTTCATGTCTTCAGCTGCTCCTACAAGACTTCCTCCCTCTCCCTTATATGGCTTTGGATGTGTGAAAAGGGGTGGGTGCCGATACCAAGATGATGGGTTCCATGGGGGTCTGGGCTACTTGCACATACAGCTTGATTATGCTCTCATTATCACTTATGCTTTGTTCTGGATGTGCCATTTTTATCTTATGATGAACTGCTGCTGAGCCCTCCAAACCCCATGACTTTGCATGGCCAATAAATCATAACACATGTTCACTTCAAGATTTATAGTCACTTTGGGCCTCATGGTCAAGAGTTTTGTTTCTATCAGCACCCAGCTGCACACTGAGAACTATTTATAAAAATTGTGTGCAATCCTCTCCTATGGGTGGTATGACTTGCTTGGGAACTCAGGGGATTTTATTGTGATTTTTCTCACCGGGGCTTGCTATAAACATCACATTGCACATCATCCACGACTGGATCTCCACCATCATAGGATCTACCAGGCTGTATGGCCCAATTGGCAGGGCTGCTTGCATGGTGGCTTGAACCTGATGAAGCATGCTTTCTTGATCTATGCTCTGCTTTAAGATGGCATTCTTCCATGGCATCCAGTGTATGGATTACAGTGGTGTCCTAGGTGTGGAAGGGGTCTCCTCTGGACCAAAGAGGCCCACCAGGTATCATATTTCAAATGGTTTCTGATCTTTTTTTCTTGTAGGAAATAGAAAAAAAAAGTTCCAAATCACTGGCAATACACCACAGACCTGAAGCTGAATTAAACTGCTCTACCACTTCCTGCTCTTGTAATTAGAGCTACTCCCTGGTTAAGTTTGCCATAGTCTATAGTCATTCTTAATAATTAATCTGATTTCTGCAGGTGTCAGACTATTGAATGAAATGGAGATAAAAAAGAGATCACCAGCTGTATCCCTTAGATCTTTAAAAAGTTGACTCATTTCTGCCATTCTGAGATGTATGTAATTCATTCACCATCTTTTGCTAGGGTAAAAGACAGTTTCTGAAGCTTCTACTCAGCTTTCCTCACGATGATAGCTCTTACTCTACAGTGTAAAGACCTAAGTATATCAGTCACAGTTATTCATGTGGGGACTACAAAAATGGTCTCCAGCTAGGTTCACAAATGCAGCACACCCAGTGTAAACTGAACTTTGTTAAATATTTCATTTATTTTGGCTGGGTGTGGTGGCTTATGCCTGTAATCCCAGCACTTTGGTGGGATTACGTGAGGTGGGTGGATCACGAGGTCAGGAGTTTGAGACCAGTCAGGCCAACATGGTGAAATCCCGTTTCTATTAAAAAATACAAAAATTAGCCGGGTGTGGTGGTGTATGCCTGTAATCCCAGCTACTTGGGAGGCTGAGGAAGGAGAATCACTTGAACCAGGGGGCAGAGGTTGCAGTGAGCTAAGACCGTACCATTGCACTCTAGCCTAGGCAACAGAGCAAGACATCATCTCAAAAAAAAAAAAAAAGATTTCATTTATTTTCTGAATTCTGTATGTTTGTACTCTAACAGCTGGGCTGGGATGATGCTTTGGATCTCTGGTCTCAATGTCAACTCAGTCCTTGAGACATCTGGGTGTTTCTATTTCCCTAGTATATTACCACTTGAATAAAAGGCCAGAAGTTCCTTGAGAGAAGGACCTGGTGAAATTTTTCCAGTACACACTTGTAGTTTTGCAGGTTCCTTTCTCCTAGGGATCAGCCCTTCCTTTCATTCAATTGGTTCTGTGTCTGGAAACTGACTAAGGACTGGAAATTAAGTAAGGGATCATGATATTTTATTAAGACACCTCCTTCAGCCTCCTAATCATCCATTCTCGCTCTTCTATGGTTACATATATTAAGCATTGCTTTTGTAGGCTGACCACAGATTTTGCCCTTAGGAACACTATTTTATTTACTATCTCCATAACTCTCTATGGATTCTGGGACATTCCAACCTTATTGGTTTTTATAAGTATGACCCCTGGCTTCAGGCTATTAAGTGATGCTACCTGACCTCTATTTTGGGGCCCATCACCCCATCATTATCAGCAACTTTTAGGACCTATCTCAGAATATAATCCTCTGGAAGATGTTCCATTCCCCTACAATATATCTATTTTAATATATCCACTTCCTGAGATTTTTAAATTCTTTCCTCTGGAAATTCAGGCATTTCAAACTCACTCAGTTTGAGTTATTGCTTTTTCTAGGCTTCTAAGAGCTACCCCAAAAGTAATTTGGTGTCATCTCCTGGGGTTCTTACCAGAGTGTTGAGAATGTGCTCCAGTTGCATAAACTCAATCCCATTCTGTCCTATTTTCCACTGACCCTTAATCAAGCATCCTTGAAATACAGTTTCATATATGTTTCCCCAGCCTTTGCTGGTTCATGATGGCTGGGCTTTGCAGCTACTTTTGGATATAGTTCTTTGTCTTCCTTATCTGGTCCTACTTATGGACTTGATGTCCAGAAGAAGATGTGGAGCAGCTACTGAAAGGGGAATTTCTTATCTTGTTGGGGAGAGACCTCTGTATGTCTTACTTTTAGAGCAGAGTGCTAGCTTTAAAGAGGGATGATTGGGCACTTATGTAGACTCAGACAGTTCAGAGAGGTGTGAAGAGTCAAAGTCTTTGGGAACATCTACCCTGATGTCCTTATCACATGTGCCAGTGTTCCAGTTTCCCAGCTAAGGTCCTGACTTTGCATATCAGACCTTCCCAGGTAAAGCATCCACTACTCATTGACAATGAGCCACTTTGACTATTCAGAGCTGGGCTTGCTCTTTAGGCTTTTCTTTATATCTATTTCATGAGATGAGGACTTCTTGATAAGCTACCAAAGAGATGTCTCTGACTCACATACTTAGTTTTCAATTTTTGTTAATTGCCCTTAGCTTTTAATTATTTGTCTAGTAATGCAACCTAGTAACAATGCAATGTAACCTAGTAACATTCATTATATCCATCATTTGGATATATTTTTCTTATATCCCTCATTTCCCAAATATGTGTTATATACCTGAATGTTTGTGCAGACCAATGCATCCACCTCCATTGGCAAGCCCCTCCAGCTCACTGTGAAATATTTAGTAATGGGTCACTACCTTGTACCCTTACACCACCTACCACATGGGATGGAGACCATTTATCAGCTAGGCAGTAAGTGGTTAGGGACAAAAACTCATTCCATCACCTACTTTCTCAGACCTCTCCTGGTCCAACTATTGCAAGATGGGTTCTTTGAGAAGCAAGCACCAAAATAAATGGAGTTTGGAGTACAAAAGATTTATTTGGATGTAACATCTATAATAGCAAAAGAGGAAGAAACAGGATTGGACAAGGGAAGACATATCACAGGCGAGGACTATGTCAGCCCAAGAGGGAGTTCCAGACTAAAGATGTAAAGATGCAAAGGAGTCCCATAGTTGCAGAAATGGCGAGATCCTTATAACACCATGACTTTTATCAGTCATCACCTGAGGACAATTCTGGGAAAAGCAAATGAGAACTTGGTTCATAAGTGAAGGCAGACTGAATAGGAGATGAGGCAGTGAGCCTCCTCTGGATTAGTGAGTCTGAGCAGTGCATTCCTGAGTTGGCCTCAACTCTAATCTTTTTTAGAAAATGTGATGAACTTGCAATAAATGGGGCACTTTCTATAGTGCATAATATGTAGCATAGGTTCTATAATATCCCTCTATCTTTTTTTTTTTTTTCAGGAAATTGTTTGGCTAAATATCAAGACTGATTTCCAAGGTACTAAAAAAATATAACAAAATCAATACAATGTTTCTACTTACTTAATTTAATAATAACTTTAATATTAGGTACTCTATGTTGAATGCATGCTATAAGCCATCATGCTTACTCTCGCATTGGTGGTATGAGTATGGAAGAGACTAAGAGCAAGATTATTAGGATTAGAAAAACTTAACACCAAGTTCTAAATCTTCCCCATATTTACAGTTTGATGTTGGGCAACTTGCTTACCTCCTCTGAGCTTCATTTTCCTTACTGTTTATGGAATAGGTTCACATCTCAGCCAGGGCTGGGAAGCTAGAGACTTGGACCCTATTCTCAACTTTGATACCCATTTGCTTTGTGATCTTGGGAAAAAAACCATTTAATCTTCTAGTACTTATGCTAACCTCATCAATTTCTTAAGGTTTGTTTTAGGTTTCGGATTTTATGATTTTGTTTGATAGGCAATTCTTTCCCTTAGAATAAGAGATTTCATCATTAAAATTGTGTTTAGTTTGACAGAATCAAATTGATCCTCAAATTATATCTAAAATATATCAGGAGTATCTCTGTGGTCCAGATGGATTTGGAAATATCATTTCCTAACTGATGACCAGGAAGTTTGCTTTTTCATACAAATGAATTCCTCCTACTTTCCAGGAAACAGATTATTGGTGCTCTGATTTTAATAAGACAAGGTCAAATTATATAGTCACTTGTAAGGTTGAAGTTGTCAGCCAGAAGATGAACTTTACCCTAAAATCAAGGAGACTCTAATTCAGAATCATGTTGTGTCTGACTTCTTTATCTTGGTAGGCTTGCTAGGTTCCCTGCAGATGCTTCTCATTTCAGTTTCCAGAAACATCGTGGGTGATTGATTTGCTGAAATGCGTGACCACTCTCTTGCTTTTCTTCTGATGAACAATTTATTCATGATTTATTACCATTCATTATGCACAGGAGACAGAGTTTTTTTACGCTTATGTTACTTTTGTTTTTATTTGCTGTTAGTGAGTACACAGTAGGCAGTTAGAAAACAGATCTCAATGGTAATAAATGTGTGGTTTGTGCCAAGTCAAAGGACACAGTTTTTCATCCATGATGGTGAAAATTGTTGGCCTCTTCATGAGCCTTTGTATAAGTACAGTGACATGGAGGTTGAATCTGAGAATTCCAGGATGCATAAGCAACACTTTAATTTTTAGCTATGGCTTTACAACAGCAATGTTAACTTAGGGTTCATTTTGTGCCAGGCCTGCTTCTAAGCACTTAACTTATATTAGCTCGTTTAATGCACATGCCAACTTTATGAGTTGGGTACTATGATTATCCTCATTTTATAGACAAGAAAGCTGAGACATAGAACTTAAGCAATTATCCTAAAGTTACACAGAAGAATAAGAATTCAACAAGATCTTCTGACTCCAAAAGCCAGGTCTTAAACATTGCACTAAATTGCATACAATATCAGAGTGGAAGCATCTTACAATCATGAATGCCAAGTACTTCCATTCATTGACCTTACTCTTTTTTCTTGACAGACATTCCCCAATTCTCTCAGTTACTCTAAGTACTAGGCCATGATTTCCTCTGTGATTGCGTGCAAAGTTATCAACACATATGTATGTATGTGTGTGTGTGTGTGCACATGCACACACACTACACTTGTCAGTTGCTATAATGAGTATGCAGAGAGCATATCCCCTCTGCATACTCTTGGCTGTAACTTGTCTTTGCTGTAACTAGTAGAGCTGTATTTGTTTTATAGTACCGCATAATAAATTACCCCAAACTTAGCAGCTTAAAACAATGCATATATATTATCTCAGTTTCTGTGGGTCAGGAGTCCAGGCACGGTTGAACTGGGCCTGCCCAATGGTCTCATCAGCCTGCAATCAAGATGTCAGTGCAGTCCCCATTTCCATTTGGATGCTTGATTGGGGAAGCATCTACTTCCAAGCTCACTGAGGTTGTTGGCGAGTTAATTTCCTTGAGGCTGTTTGATTAAAGGCCCCAGATTCTTCCTGGGTGTTGGCAGGAGATCACCTTCAGCTCCTACTAGTTGCCCACAGTTCCCATCTGTGGGAGTCATAGACAGATTGATTATCAGGAGAAAAGGCATATAATTTAATGCATATACATGGGAGGCTTCAGAATGAAGACCCAACTTCCCAATGAATTACAGAAACATGTATATACCATCTTGAGGCCACAGTAAAGAGTTCAGACTCAGAGCATGGCCAGCAACAGATTAACTAGGTAAACCAGGTTTAGTGGCGAGACAGGTTAAGAGAGAGAGAGAAGGGAAGAAGCTTGCCTTGCAAAGGTGGCCTTGTTATGTGGATGAAGCCTCTCTCAGAATAGATGATAAATGTTTCTTTTCAGACTTTTTAAAGTGTCAGACTCTCAATCTCTCTCAGATTGAGAAAGGGGAGGGGGCATGGCTTTGCAAGGACACTTCTGTTTGCTAGCCAAGTAGTAGCTATTTCAAAATATGCTAAAGAAATATATTTTTTGGGGAAATATTTATTTTGAGATGGAGTTTCACTCTTATTGCCCAGTCTGGAGTGCAATGGCATGATCTCAGCTCATTGCAACCTCTGCCTTTCAGATTCAAGTGATTCTCCTGCCTCAGCCTCCTGAGTAGCTGGAATTACAGGCATGCACCACCAAGCCCAGCTAATTTTTTGTGTTTTTAATAGAGATGGGGTTTCTCCATGTTGGTCAAGCTGCTCTCCATCTCCTAACCTCAGTTGATCCAACCACATCGGCCTCCCAAAGTGTTGGGATTATAGGCCTGAGCCACTGCGCCCAGCAGAAAATATTTTAATTTCCTTAACTGTCATATGGCCCTCTCCAGAGCCAGTTAACTAAATGGCCATTTGCTTCTTCAAGGCCATGTTGTTTGTTTGTTTGTTTATTTATTTAACTTTTAAGTTCAGTGTTACAAGTGCAGGTTTGTTGTATAGGTAAACTTGTGTCACTGGAGTTTGTTGTACAGATTATTTTATCACCCAGGTATTAAGCCTAGTACCCATTATTTATTTTTCCTGATCCTCTTCCTCCTTTCACACCCTCCATCCTTTGAAAAGCCCTAGCATGTGTTGATCCCTTTTATGTGTCTATGTTTTCTCATCATTTAGCTCCCACTTACGAGAACATGCGGAATTGGGTTTTCTGTTTCTGTGTTAGTTTGCTAAGGATAACGCCCTATAGCTCCCTCCAAGTTTCTGCAAAGGACATCGTCTTATTCTTTTTTATGGGTACATAGTATTCCCTGGTGTATATGTACCATATTTTCTTTATCCAGTCTATTATTGACTGGCATTTAGGTTGATTCCATGTCTTTACTACTGTGGATACTGCTGCAATGAACCTTCATGTTCATGTGTCTTTATAACAGAACGATTTATATTCCTTTGGGTATATAGTCAGTAATATGATTGCTGGGCAGAATGCTATTTCTGTCTTTAGGTCTTTGAAGAATTGTCACACTGTCTTCCACAATGGCTGGACTAATTTACACTCCCACCAACAGCATGTAAGTGTTCTCTTTTCTCCACCACTTTGCCAGCATCTGTTATTTTTTGGCTTTTAGTCATAGCCATTCTGACTGGTGTGAGATGGTATCTCATTGTGGTTTTGATTTGCATTTGTCTAATCATCAGTAATATAGAACATTTTTTCATATGATTTTTGGCCATGTGTATGTGTTCTTATGAGAAGAGTCTGTTCATGTCCTTTGCCCACTTTTTAATGGGATTTTTTTTTCCTTGTAAATTTGATTAAATCCCTCATAGATGCTGAATATTAGACCTTTGTTAGATGCATATTTGTAAAAATTTTCTCCCCCATTTTGTAGGTTGTCTGTTTACTCTTCGATAGTTTCTTTTGCTGTGCAGAAGCTCTTTAGTTTAATTAGATCCCATTTGTCAATATTTGCTTTTGTTGTAATTACTTTTAGCATCTTTGTCATAATGTCTTTGCCCATGCCTATGTCCTGAATGGTATTAGTCTGTCTTCCAGGGTTTTTATAGTTTTGCATTTTACATTTAAGTCTTTAATCCATCTTGAGTTAATTTTTGTATATGGTGTATGGAGGGGGTCCAGTTTTAATCTTCTGCATGTGGCTAGCCAGTTATCCCAGTACCATTTATTGAATAGGAAATCCTTTCTCCATTGCTTGTTTTTGTCAGGTTTGTCAAAGACCAGATAGTTGCAGGTGTGCAGTCTTATTTCTGGGTTCTCTTTTCTGTTTCATTGGTGTATGTGTCTGTTTTGTGCTAGTGCCATGCTGTTTTGGTTACTGTAGCCCTGTAGTTTGAAGTTAGGTAGCGTGATGCCTCCAGCTTTGTTCTTTTTCCTTAGGATTGCCTTCACTCTTCAGCTCTTTTTTGGTTCCACCTGTATTTAAAAAAGGTTTTTTTCTTGTTCTGTGAACAATATCAATGGTATTTTAATAGGAATAACACTGAATCTATAAATTGCTTTGCACAGTATAGCCATTTTAACAATATTGATTTTTCCTATCCATGAGCATGGAATGCTATTTCACTTGTTTGTATCATTTCTGATTTATTTGAGCAGTGGTTTGTAGTTTTTCTTGCAGAGATCTTTCGCCTCCTTGGTTAGCTCTATTCCTACCTATTTTATTCTTTTTATGGGAATTGTGAATTTGAGTTTGTGATAATTTTGCTCTTGGCTTGGCTTTTGTTGGTGTATAGGAATGCTAGTGATTTTTGAACATTGATATTATATCTTGAGACTTTGCTGAAGTTTATCAGCTCAAGAAGCCTTTGGGCGGAGACCTATGGATTTTTCTAGATATAAGATCATGTCATCTGAAAACAGGGATAGTTTGACTTTCTGCCTTCTTATATGAATGCACTTTATTTTTTTCTTTTGCCTGATTTTGTTGAATAGGAGTGGTGAGAGAAGGCATATTTGTGATATGCCAGTTTTCAAGGGGAGTGCTTCCAGCTTTTGCCCATTTACTCTGATGTTGGCTGTGGCTTTGTCGTAGACAGCTCTTATTATTTTGAGGTATGTTCCTTCAATACCTAGTTTACTGAGAGTTTTAACATGAAGGGATGTTGAATTTTATCAAAGGCCTTTTCTGCATCTATTGAGATAATCATGAGGTTTCTGTCTTCTGTTTTGTTCATTTGATTAATTACATTTACGGATTTGTGCCTGTTAAACCAACCTTGCATCCCAGGGATGAAGCTCACTTGATTGTGGTGGATAAGCTTTTTCATAGGCTGTTGGATTCAGTTTGCCAGTATTGTGTTGAGGATTTTTGCATTGATGTACATCAAGTATATTGGTCAAGACCTGAAAAAAAACCTGCATCAAATTAAATTTAATAGAGTTTAATTGAGCAAAGAATGCTTTGTGAATCAGGCAGCCTTTTGAGTCACAGTAGGCACAGGGAGACATCAATGCAGCCACATGGTAGAAGGATATTTATAGACAGGAAAAAAAGTGATGTAGAGAAAATGAAAGTGAGGTGCAGAAATAGCTGAATTGGTTATAGCTCTGTGTTTAACACATTTGAACGTGTTTTGAACAGTTGACTTCTTTTGATTGGCCAAAACCTGGTGATTGGCACCAGAATAGGTTATACTCTGTCTACATCTCCATTTAGGTTATAGTTTACTGTGCACAAAGAAACATGTAGGCTGAACTTAAAATATGTAAGGAGGCAGCTTTAGGCTAAACTTTGTTTAGCAGCTGTTAGAGGAGGCTTTGTAACTCCAGTCTGCTGAGGCAGTCTTATTTGTGGTTAAACAAATTTAATCACAGAAATGACAACCATTATTTTTGCTGTAGTCCATTGATGATAAGTAAGTTATAAATTCCACTCACATCCAAGGGGAGAGGACATACAAGGGCATGACTTGTTGGAGGTCACCTTCAAGTGTTATACGTGGTTTCACTGAGCAGCCAGTTCTTTCCCTATTGGCTAGTCTGCATGTGAATCCAAATGATATTCAGAGTTTTATTTGGTGAATGATAATAAAATCTCAAAAATGAGAGACAGATGATGCCAGTCATGAGTACCTAATCCTCAAATACTTTATCCAGATGTTTTTCTTTCCAGGCAAGACATCTCTGTCTAACTCTTATTTTGTGTCATTGGATTAAAACCCTAATTCTACTAATGAGGAGGTTTGTGATATTAGCCTAGTGACTTAAGTTTTTAAGCTTCTACCTCCTATAAAATGGGAATCACCCACCTCACTGAATTATTGAGTGATTATGATAAGTGCCAAGCACATGATAGGTACTTTATCAGCATCAATTCTCCCTCCCATCTATTTCCTGCTTTTGTGCTAAATATCATTTCTCTGTTGGCTCATTTGTAATTCAAAAAAAAGTTTTTTTTTTCACTTTGTGAAGTTCAAATTTTAAAGGGATAATCACATTCCAGTCATGTTTCTCCAAATCTCTATTTGAGACTTTCTAAATCTCCTGGGAAACTTGTCTGTTAATACCTGGTTACTTTTAGAGATGACCTCATCTATTGCAGTTTCCCTAATTTAATCCTCAGAGGATGACCTGAACATTTGGAAGGGTGACATAATAATTGCCCCTTTGTGCAGGGTAAGTTAGTTTGTTTCCTGTATGTCTCTGTGCAAAACGCACTTTACAAATATTTGCTCTTGTCCTTCTCTTCACACATTCATGAAAAGTCACACTTACACAAAGGTGCTTGCTCTCTGTTTCTTCATCTTGACAGGCTTTAATGGTTCTATGCATGTGTCTTCTGCACTAAGCAGCTCCTCTCACTTAATACTTAGGTGCACAACACCTACTGAATTACTCTGAGACCAGTCCAGTTAGTTGGGGTATGTGGAAGTAAACTGAAATTATCTGCATTTTCTTTTTCTTAGGCAATGACTTATATCTGAGTATGATACAATTTCAGAGAATCTGAGGTTAACACATAATTGTGTATGAAGCACTTTGAGTTCATTCCTGATTAATTTTTATTAGGACAGACCTAAGCAAGAGGCCTGTGCAGATTCTGGAAGCAGGCTTAAGGCCATCTGGGAATTAAATTTTAGATTCCTAGAATCCAGAATGTGGTCTAGAAGGGAGTGTGCAGACAGGACACCCCCATGCCCAGAAAAGTAACACAGATTTCTCACTTTGTTAAGGTCATGTACTTGCAATGTTTACCTTCCTGGAGGTTTATAGCTGATCCAAGGCAAAGGCCCAGACAACTTCTCCAGGATTGCTCTGCTGAATGACAGGCTGATAAACTCATCTTCCTGTCTGACCCAAAGCCTCTAAGTAAGGGTGTGGACATTGTGGGCACAAGCCCACAGCCTGTGTGGACATTTTTCTTCCTCTCTTGGGTCGGGCATCATACTTCTTATGCTTGGAACTTTTCACTGTAAACTTCTGACCCCAATTCAGTGATTGTTCAACTGTTCTATTCCCTGTTCCTGTATTAAATAGATATACTCCAGAAGCTGGTGTAATTTTCACAGAGCTTGAAACACCATGAAATAACATTCATTCTCCTTGATAATTGTTCCAGGGAGCTACACTTTCCAACTTAGAAAGAATTCATTCTTTGTAGCACTCTGAGTCCTAATTTTTCTATTTAAAACAAAAACAAAAGTTTATATTTCTAAATCATCTTATATATTCTCTGCTGCCTCCTGTAATCATTTCCTGAATTGTGAAACCATTTTCTTTTCCAAAATCTGTTTTTTTTCCTCTCTCAGTAGTGATTAAAATAACCTCTTTCTATGGTACACTCATCAAGTGATGTCCTTCCTAATGGTTGGAATGACCACATAATCTATGTCTAGCATGTTCATTTTATGTTCTATTAGGTAAGTCAAATCTGCAATAATGAACCTCAAACGGGTATATATACCCCATATATTCATCAATTCCCAATTCGGTAGGGTCTTCTCTAAGACCTCATGCTTTTTCCTACCTCTGAACTCTTAGACATGCTTGTTCTTCCTTCTAAACATCCTCTTTCTGACCTCATCCTTTCTCCTTCCCTTTTGTAAGTCTTTGCGTTACTGGTCCCAGTCTAGATTATATTCTATCGATCACTTCCTCTACCAGCCCCAGGAGCGAATCCAATACTCTTCCCACCCCTACCATGTATTTCTGTGCTTAGTGCAATAGAAGGACTGATATTCCTGATCTGTGAGTTTTTGGCCTCTTGCCTTGTTTCTACAGAGTGTAAACTCCCTGAAGGCAGAACCTGAAGCTTATTCACTGTGCTGCCTCCAAGCTCTCCAGGAAGTTTTATTGAGTGATTGAATGCATCCCTATCATATATGTGAGAACACTGAGAATGAGAACATTTAAGTAAGCTTCTCATCCGCACATTATTGCTATACATATTCATTTATTTATTGCCATATAATAATCACAAAATTTAGTGGTTTAAAGCAACCATTTTTTTTTTTTTTTTGCTCACAATTATGTGGGTCAAGCTATTGGTAAGGACTAGCCTTAGCAACTTGTCTCTGGTCTACATAGCACCAGCTAGGAGAGTTAGGGCTGGAGGATCCACTTCCACGTGACATGTTTACTTCTGTGCCTGGTGCCTTGGTGGTCCTTGTTGCCTCCCCGTCTCCCTTCACATGTCATTTCTCCTCCAAGCCTTCTCCATGTTACTTAGGCTTATCTACATGGTAGTATCTCTTCTTCTATTGCTGCTGGCTTTCAAGAGCACCAAATGAGTTAAAGGCTGTGCTTACACCTTTCACAGTGTCACTTCTGCTATATTTTGTTAATCAAAGCCATTATAGAGACCATTCTCACCTGAGAGGTTGGAGAATGAACTGTAACTTCTGATGGGAATGAGGCAAAGTTATATTACAGAAAAATATTTGAAATGGGAAATACCTTTGCTTCTGATTTGAAAAATAATCTCCCATAATCATGTGGGAACAGAAGAGTATATGAAAACAATTCATTTCTTCAATACATTTTCTTCACACATCTACTCTAATGCATACTTTACACAAATGACCAAGTTATACCATCTGCTTATGAGATGCTGACTTTTTAGCAGAAAACACAAGAAAAGTGATTTATTCGTTTGTGCTGTGTAGCAAAGTACTTTAAAACTTGATGGCTTAAAAACAGATGTTCCTATGGCTCATATTTCTGTGCATTGGAGGTTAAGGCTGGGCTTTGCTGGTATGTTCTTCTGGTTTCAGCTATACTCACCTATGAGTCAGTGGCCAGCTTTCATAAGGTAGGTGGTTTTGCTGATCCTGGCTAGGCCCTCTCCTTTGTTTTGATATTAACTACCTGAAGATAAGTCTAGAATAACCTTGGTTGGGGAATCTGATCTGTCCTCCATGTGATATCTTATTCACTAGCAAGACAGCCTTAGCTTGTTTTAATAGCAGATATGGAAGTCTAAGAGAATAAGAGAAGTTGTGCATGTCTGCTGACGCATAGGCTTGGAATTGGGAAAAAGTTACTTCTGCTGCATTTTATTGGGCAAAGCATGGTATAAGACCAGCCTAGATTTAAGAGGTTGGGAAATAGACTTTATGTTTTGATGGAGAAGGTACAAAGTCTTGCTGCAAAGTACAGAGATACCGAAGGACAATTATTTATGGCCACTAATGCAATCCATCTAACAAAGGTGCCAAGCAAGCAATGTCATTAGAGTGTGGTAAATGTGGCGGGCTATGCGTACAGAGGAAGAATACTTTATGAACATGGGACAGAGAGGAAGGCGAGTGGGGAGTCAAAGAAAAGAGAGTCAAAGAAAGCTTCACTTAGGTATGGATCCTGAGGATGGATAGATTTTTGAGCCTGCCTGGAGAACAGAAAGGAATGGCTGTTCTTTTACTGACGTAGTCCTGCTTTGAAGTCTACTAAGTATTTTTTTTTAAATTTTTTTTTAATTTTTTTTTATTTTTTGAAAGAAAGAAAAAGAGAGGAAAGAAAGTGAGAGTGAAAGACAGAAAGAAAAAGAAGGTATGAGAGAAAGAAAGAGGAAGAAAAAGAGGGAGAGAGAACAGGATTCTTGTTCTACTGCCCAGGCTAGAATGCAGTCTAAAAATGGGTATTAAAAACCTCTATTATGCCAATAATTGCGTTTAACAATGGAGACAGGAAGGAATAAGAGATGAAAATAACAAACAAGCAGCCAACCAATATTTTATTTAAACCTGTGAAATGCTATGCAATTGCTGAGGAGTGATTTATTTCCAATGATGCGGTCACTTTTAAAACAGGGGTAATATGATACTGAGAAAAATGTATGTTTTGTGGATTTGGGGTGGAGAGTTCTGTAAATATTTGTTAAGTTTACTTGTTCCAGGTCTGAGTTCAAGTCCTGGATATTCTTGTTAATTTTCTATCTCATTGATCTGCCGAA
>CAUYLG010012238.1:0-83908 GCA_963573385.1 Cacajao melanocephalus | reverse complement strand
TGTGAAAGAACTTAGAAAAGTAATAGCATAAGTATCTTGGTTAAAGGACAAGGACATAGGATGTACTATGTGCCTGTAAGCATGTTTAACAGCTACACAGGATAGGGCTTAACAAAGAGTTATTAGCAAAAAGCAAGAAGGGTTTGAAGAAAGTCTTTAAAACAAACTATTATTTCTAACACTTATGATTTATTCTTTAACAAGAAAGAAAACTTTGAAGAGGAACTTTTCTACTTCCTACAGAAAAGGAGAGTGGAGAGCATTTTAGGTGGAGGAAAAACAACGGAAACAAAGGCAGGAAAGAAGGTTAGTTCATGGTAGATTTCTTAAGGGTGAACAGTTGAATGGATTACATTTTTCAAAGAGAAAACATGTATTTGCCATGGAGTTGGTGTGCTGATTGCCTCCTTAGCCAAAGTTATGGTGAAAGTTGAACTTGAGCCTGTTATTAACCAATAGCTGTAACATGTACGAACTACACGTGCATCCCAGGCTGACACCAAGATTGAATTAGCTGGGTGTATCTTTAAGGGAAGCTGCTAATTTACAGCCTGGCTGAAACCCACAGGGGGCTGCTTCTGCGTCCAGATTTAGTTGGTTCATCCATCCCATCATTCTTTTATTCCACAGATAATAATCGGCCACCAGATATGCATTAGGGACCTGACACAGTGGCTCACACCTGTAATCCCAGCATTTTGGGAGGACGAGGTGGGCAGATCACCTGAGGTTAGGAGTTCGAGACCAGCTTGGCCAACATGGTGAAACCCTGACTATGAAAAATACAAAAATTAGCTCAGCATGGTGGCCCACATCTGTAATCTCAGCTACTCAGGAGGCTGAGGCAGGAAAATCACTTGAACCTAGGAGGTGGAGGTTGCAGTGAGCCGAGATCGCACCATTGCATGCTAGCCTGGTTGACAGAGGGAGACTCCGTCTCAAAAAAAAAAAAAAAAAAAAAAGATATGCATTAGGTTCTCTACTACCTGCTGATAGGCTGATAATATAACAAAGAATAAGATGAAGACAAACATGTTTCCTGCCCTCAGATGCTTATATTCTGGGGGAAGGCATGAGGCACATGAGCCATAAACAAACAAGTAAGTTAAAGAAAGTTAAAGATGATGGTCAGTGCTATGAAGGGAAAAAACAGGGTGACCGTGGGTAAGTGGTCAGGGGAGGCCTCCTGGAGAAGGTGGCATTTAAGGTGAGACTTGGAGGATAAAGAAGCGAGGACGAAGTATTCTAGGCAGGTAGAGCAGGAAGTGCAAAAGCTGTCTTTGGAAAAGCTCAGAAGGTTCATGAGCAAGTCGATTTGAGAGCACCGAATGTCAGACCCTCAGGGCATCCTGGAGCTCATCAGTTTCTCTCATGCTAGTCATTGCTCTTGCAACATATCTGAACATGACTCTGGCTACATAAAACGTTGTGGGGAGGTGGCCCTACAGGTCAGGGAGCACAATATATTTGACAGCCCTCTCCATGTTATGGAGCAACTGAACGACTCGTGAGTTTTCCTTGTTTTTGAACCTTGGCAAAATGTAATTTTAAAAACTTTTTTTTTTTTTACAGGATAGAACCTAGGCTTCATAACTGACAAAGCTGATTTCATGAGCTTTGACAGATCTCATCTGCATTTTAAGTGTTTCCAGCACTTAAAGATTAAGTTCCTTTTCCTGAGAAGTCAAGCGGGGGCATATCCCACCCACTCAGTGCCCACCTCCCATGAGACATTTCCTTTCTTAAAAAGTGGTGAATAAAAAGTGCCTTCCGGGGAGAGGAAACTCACCACTCCCAAGACAGCTCATTCAATTCCCAGGACACATGAGCTGTTAGAAAAACGTTCTTGGATCGAGCCAAAATCCGACTGCTTAGTGCGTCCGTGCTGGGTGGGTGTTGGTTCCGCAATCTGGAGCCACATGGGCCAGTTCTGATTCCTCCTACTCCCGAGAGCCCTTCAGAGATTTGGAGACAGACTGGGTACCCCCAGCCACCTTTCAAACTCAAGTCAGCCCTACTTCCCTCCCTTCTGTCTCCTGTGATCCAGACACCTCCTAAACCTGCTCAGATTGGGGCCCAGGGCCAGGCACATCCCTCTGGGTATGGCCTGCTAAGAGCCCTTGTTCTGGGCACCACACTCCTGCCATCACCACCAAAGACAACCACTGCTTCTGTGATGTGACCAGTACTGGGTTTGGGGGTCACACATGTGATTGTTGAGCTGTGTTACCCATCCTGTCCTTGTGCATTTCAGCTTTGAGGGTCTTTGGACAGGACCTGTTCATTCTCTTCTTATTAACTCAGGTTATCTTGCTCTTGATCAAGATCAGGACAAGATCAGGATAAGATCAGGACAAGACCAAGATCCAACCTCCTTAGCCTGATACCCAGGGGTCTTTGTGACCTACCTGGCTGCATGTCTTTGGCCAGTCCTTCCCAGCATTCCTGAATTTCTACTAAACACTTGAAGAAAGTTTCTGAGCGGTCATTTGGGGGCATGTCCACCATTCTATTAAAAATAACCAACATTTACTGATACCTTACTATGTGCCTAAACACCTGCTGTGATCAACTCAGAACATAGAGATGAGACTGGTAAAATTATTTACCCTGTTATTTCTGATGGTAAACTAAGGCACAGAGAAGGTAAGAAACTTGCTAGAGGTCACACAGCTAAGAAATGGTGGTTCTAGGGCATGGGCACCATGCATCCAGCCGCAGTCCATGGTGTGCAGCTTGTATTAGCTTATGGGGGCTGACCAGAGATTCCTCCAGGCAGACAGCAATTGCGAGGCAGATTGGACCTAAGACTATACAGATTGCTTGAGGACGAGGGCAGAGTGAAACACGTACCCTACCATGGGGCAGCTACTTCTCGGCAATGGCCCGTTGTTGCCATGTTGGAGTCTAGACCCAGGATTGCTAGATCTTTTAAAGAGAAGCTAGAAATGGAAATGTGGACTTCTTTCTCCTTTTTCTTTTTTTAGACAAAGTCTCACTCTGTCCCCTAGGCTGGTGCACAGTGGTGTGATCTCGGCTCATTGCAACCTCTGCCTTCTGGGTTCAAGCGATTCTCCTGCCTCAGCCTCCCAAGTAGCTCGGATTACAGGCACTCACTACCACACCTGGCTAATTTGTGTACTTTTTTCACTACATTGGCCAGGGTGGTCTCGAACTCCTGACCTCAATTCAGGCCTGCCTCAGCCTCCCAAAGCGCTAGGATTATAGGCATGAGCCACTGTGCCCAGCCTGGAAATGTGGATTTCTGCCTAAGATCTTTTAGCGTTTATACATTGGCAGCTGATTCCATTTTTTTCTTTTTTTAAAAAAAGCACTGTGTAGACCAAGCAAAGCATTTCCTAGGGCTCTATGAAGCTCTGGGCTGAAAGTTTATAACGAAAAATCCAGTTCCACTCATCAGCAATTATTGGGACTCTGAACCCATTGAACCAATTGTACCTCAGTTCTCACTTTTCCACCTCATTTATAAGGAAACTGCATGACACTCTGGTTAGCTGTCTTGTGAAAATCCCAATCATGATGTCCAAATGGGATCACAACCCTTTTTTGTAAAGAACATGGATTTGACAGACAGATGGGTCATGTGTACGATTCTGGGTCCTGCTTTTACTAGCTGTATGACCTTGGACGAGCTACCTAACATCTGCCCCTCTGTTTACTTGCTTATACATTGTGATTATAATGCTCATGAGATTTTGTGAGGGTTAAGGAAGACTGTGAACGCTGAGCTTGCCTTGCATTTGGGGCATAGCAAATGTTCGTTAAAGACTGAGTTATTCTCTTATCCCTTTATGAGCCATCAGCCTTGTAATCCCCTCCAACAGAAGCGCCAGAGTGGACAGCATATCAGATGAGTTCTATAGCATTCCATAGACAAGTAAGCTCCCTGTGGAAGGAGGGATCATGGAAGACTTCCTGGAGGAGGAGGACCCGCTGTGGACTTTCTGCCAGTGAGCCCTGGGTAATCCTGTTCCATGTGCCAGCAAACCTTTTGATAAGGCCAGGGATATGTCAGCAGCTCAGGTTCTCAGGGTGAGGGAGTGTCCGGGTTTCCATGGCTGCCCTTGGAGGGCTTTAGTCCTGGGCAAGCCTGCATGTGATAGACACAGCAAATGACAGAGAACAAGTGTGTTTAAGTGATGTCTAATTTGTCCTACATATACTTCTTGAGGACTTATAATTGGTCAGATATTGTTCTAGGTTCTGGGATCAGAAATGGATCAGAGAAGAATTTTGCCCTCAAGAGGCCTCCGTTCAATTAGAGGTGGAAGTGGCTGGGGTGTCTTTAATCACTGAAGTGTGAAAGGCTGAATCCATTACCAAGAAAGGGGAACTGGGAACGACTGGGTTTTGAAGGGACAGTGAGTTTAGTTCTGACGTTCGCAAGGGTCATTGGGATAGAATATCAGACTCTATCTTTTTTCTTCCTTCCTTCCTTCCTTCTCTCTCTCTCTCTTTCTCTTTCTTTCTTTGTTCTTTCGTTCTATCCATCCATCTCTATGTAATCATATTTGATATGTGGACTGGGGCAGTGGGGTGAGAATGGAGCTAAAGCCAGAGGAGTCATGTGTTCACTCAGCAAACTCTTACTGAGCACCTACTAGGTGCCAAGTGCTGGGTTACAGAGGGGAAGCAGACACAGAACCTGCCCTCATGGAGCACTCAGTTTATTGGAAATTCATAATCGCAATAATATTTGTAGTAGTTATGACTTACAGAGCACCTACTGGGTGCCAGGCACTGTCCTGGATCCCTCTGTCTGCCTCATCTCATTGAATTATCAGCATTACTAAGTGAGGCTCGTTCTAGGATTATCCTATTTTACACAGATAAAACGGAGACCCAAAGAGGTAAAACAGCTGACCCAGTGACACAGGTGGTCAGAGCTAAGACGCAGATTTGAATACATGTCTCTCCTATGCTGGATCTTGGATCTGACATTGTGCCTTCTCCTGCTTCCTGCATTCAGTCCTTCCTTCATTAAGCATTGTTTGTTGAGTCAAAGCTAGGGCCAAACTGCTCTGTCTGGGACACCCCCGGATGACTGCACAGAAGTAAGAGCTAAATCCCTGAACTCAGATGAGCTCAGCCAGAGAGCAGTGAAACAGAGAAGGGCAACTCCAGAGGGCAGGTCCCAGGAACACACCTGCATATGGGGGGCTGAGAGAGATGGGAGGGGGGTGAGCCACAGGAGGGCAGCCGGCCCAGTGAAGCCTTGTGAAGCCGAGGGAGAAAGAGTTTCGAGAAGGAGGAGGTGGACTTCAAGATGAGTGCCCTGAGGGACTGAGTGGGTGACCCCCAAGCTTGGGCTATGCCAGGCTTTGGGGGTCCCTGAGAGCAGGCTCAAGGATGCAGCAGATACTGGCCAGTGAATGGTTCAGAGTAGGAAGTGACAAAGGGCAGGCTTCTCTGTCTAGACATTTGGCTTTTAGAGGAAAAGAGAAATAGAATTGTCACTAGAGGCAAGGGATTCTTTTTTTTTGAGGCAGTGTCTTGGTCTGTCGCCAGGCTGGAGTGCAGTGGTGCGATCTTGGCTCACTGCAACCTCCGCCTCCCGGGTGCAAGTGATTCTCCTGCCTCAGCCTCCTGAGCAGCTGGGGCTACAGGCGTGTGCCACCACGCCCAGCTAATTTTCTGTATTTTTAGTAGAGATGGAATTTCATCATGTTAGCCAGAATGGTCTTCATTTCTTGACCTTGTGATCCACCCGCCTTGGTCTCCCAAAGTCCTGGCATTATAGGCGTGAGCCACCGCGCCGGCAGATTTTTTTTTTCTTTTTGTGGCCTGGCTTTGTTTGGTTTAGAACGGCAGGGCAGGTGTGTGTTTGTAGGTGGGAGAGGGAACTGGTTGAGAAGGAGAAATGCAAATACAGGGTGGGGAGAGGACTCCTCCCCAGTGTTCTGATGACCACCAGACAACGTCTCTGTTTACTTCTGTCTTCACTCTCTGTTTTGCACTGGCCGCAAGGGCAGCTCTGTGAAGGCACAGGTTCTGTTATTCACCATGGGATCCCAGTGCCCGGCACATAGTAGACACTTCATAAATATTGTTGGTATTGAGCTGAATTCACAGGGTTCTTCCAGGTGCTCAGTGGTTAGTCCCAGGAAGAGAAGGGTCCAGGGGGCCTTAAGGAGGGGCTTCTCTCTGATGACAAGAGGGAGGGAGAGTAAAGGAAGTCAACAGCAAGGAGAGGCGGGAACCAGAAATCCAAGTCTTTGACGGGGCACAGTGGTTCATACCTGTCATCCAGCACTTTGGGAAGCCCGGGTGAGAGGATCAGTTGAGCCCAGGGATTTGAGACTAGCCTGGGCAACATGGTGAGACTCTACAAAAAATGCACAAAGAAATTAGCAGGGCATGGTGGTACCCACTGTAGTCTTAGCTACTTGGGAGGCTGAGGCAGGAGGATGGCTTGAGCCCAGGTGGAGGCTGCAGTGAACTGTGATTGTGCCTCTGCACTCCAGCATGGGGAACAGAGACAGACCCTGAAAAAAAAAATCCAAGTCTTCTCAAAAAAGTGTGTGTGGGGTGGTGGGGTAAGAGGTGGAGTTAACAGAAGTGGAAAATGGAGAAGAGAATACTAGTAGCTGCCTATGTCCTGTGAGAACACTCTAGAAGATGAGCCGTCATTGATTTATTAGCAGTTCTCTGCATTTGCTGTGGCTCTCAGTTATAAATGTATAAATTCATTTAATCCTAACAACAACCTCTGAGCTTTGGTCAGCCCTGAGGTGATGTGGTGAGTGGTGGAGAAGTCAGGATTTGAACCCAGGACTTGGGGCTGATATAGAACCTGTGATGTTACCCACTGGGCCACACACTTCCCCAACTGACGTTAGTTTACATGCCTTATTCTTATTTTTATGTATGTATTTATTTATTAATAGAGATAGGGGCTTGCTCTGTTGCCCAGGCTTGTCTCAAATTCCTGGGCGCGATCATAGTTCACTGTAACCTTGACCTCCTGGGCTCAAGCCATCCTCCCACCTGAGCCTCCCAGGGTAAGTCATTGTGCCTGACCCACATGCCTTGTTTTATACAGTACATTCCTCACCAGGAACCTCTGGGGCTGGAGGGGCTCATAATTCTCATGTTTCACATGAAGAACAGAGAAAGGTAGTGGCTTGCCCAGGGTCACGCAGCTATCCAAGTGGCTGAGCTGGGACTCTAGTTTGCATCTCTCCAACTGCAAACCTGGCACCTTCCCCTTCCCCAAGGGAAGAACTGTAGGAAGTTAGCAGGGAGTCAGGTGCTGACAAAGGGCTACCACCTGGATGTGGGGGGGCAACATTCTGTAGGTAACTCAGAGCTGTGTTTCTGCAGGCACCTCCCGAGTCACCCCAGCTGAGGAACGGGGCAGAAGTTGGGAGTTGGCAAGTTAGGAATAACAGGAAGAGGACAGGGCAAAGCTTCAAGTCCAGGAGTGGGGCCGCCTGTCTTCCCTGGCTGTCCTTGGGTTGAGGCTGAGCGAGACAGGATGAAATCTGAGCAGAATCCCAGGGCTGGGGGACTTGGCAAAGACCTAGTGTGGTGGGTGGGAGGGAGACTGTGCTGGGAGGGGGATTCCAGGGTTTCTGTTCCTGGTAAGGAAGAGCCCTGGATTGTGGGTGGCCCAAGCCTGACTCTGATCACTGTCTTTCCTGAAAGCCACCTGGGCACTGTGACCTGCTACAGAGAACAGCTGCTTCTGCCTAGTAATCCCAGCACTTTGATAGGCCGAGGCGGGTGGATCACTTGAGGTCAGGAAGGAGTTCGAGACCAGCCTGACCAACATGGTAAAGCCCCTTCTCTACTAAAATACAAAAAAATTAGCCAGGTGTGGTGGTGTGTGCCTGTAATCCCAGATACCTAGGAGGCTACAGCAGGACAGTTGGTTGAATCAAGAAGGCGGAGGCTGCAGCGAGCTGAGATATGGCCACTGCCCTCCAGTCTGGGCAACAGAGCGAGACTTCGTCTCAAAAAAAAAAAAAGAAAAAACTGCTTCTGCATACACAGTGGAAAAAAATCCCCAGGGGTCATGCCAGGGTGAGGGGAAGCAGGGTTTCCTATGTGAGTTACCAGGAATCTTGGAGCTGGCCCACGCAGGAGTGTGGGAGGTGACAGAGAGGTCCTTAAAGCCAGGCGGGCCCCTTCCTGTCGTCTTCTGCGGGCCTGAGGACGGAGAAAAGGTCTCACTGGTGAGGAATCGCATCTTTGGGGCTGCTTTGCCTGAGGGAGGTGCGGGGAGCAGGGCTGAGGGAGGGGCTAGAAGAGGAGACACCCAGCCCCCTTGGTTGGGGGCACAGGGCCGGGAGAGGGGTGAACTCCCATCACCTCCCTCACAGACAGCAGGAGGACTGAGCGGCACCTTCTGTGCAGTGGGGTTCTGCACTGCGCTTTCTTTCCAGCCAGGAGGCGTGAATTGGGAGGTCCTGGAGCTGCTGCATGTGGACTTGGTGGACCCGTCCCTTGGTGACCTGGCCACGTCCCGGCCTCCACATCTTCCTTTGGTCCGTCGTCTCCATTCTCTCCCTGTCATTACTGCAACCGCTGCCCTCCTCCGAAATTCTCTTGTGGCTATGCGCTTCCTCTCTGCGGTCGTTTGATTAAAATAGCTGAGCCCGCATCCTCCTCCTAGGGCCCGCTTTGGTCTCCACTGAGTGGCCATTCTTCAGGGCAGCCCGCCATTCCTCTGCCCCCTCCACCATGAAACTGCTTTCTTACTCTTTCCAAGGTGTTCTCAAATGCACCTGGGAGGTTGGTTTTCTTCAGGTATAAGGAGGCCAACAGATCAGGAAACGTTTGCCTTTTAAAAGATAGCTTGTTATTTACAGCCCCCAGGAGAAGAGGGCGTGCTTCCCACCCAGGGCCTCGCTGGAAGTGCCAGGTTGTCAGGAGGAACCATGGGAAGCATCGCCCAGGGCCTTTGCTGTGACCTCCGAGGGACATGGTGGCAGGGCAGGGGATATGACTTAGGACCAGCCAGTTTGAATCATGTCAGCAGGACTCCAGGCTTCCCTAGTTGCCCAGTGTCTGGGCCTGGAGTGATTTGGGGAAGGAGAAACCTTGGCTTGGAGGGTGAGAGTGAGGGAGAGGTGAGCAGGGTGTGGCGGGGGACTGGCAGTGTCAGCAGTAGGACATATCCATACCGATCTGCAGTATCCTCGGTTCCTGCCTCCTCAGAAGAAAGAGTTCCACTGAGGGGCATAAGGCAGAAGGAGAATGAGACTGAGGCAAGTTTCACAGCAGAAGTGAAAGCTTATTAAAAGCTTTAGAGCAGGAATGTATACTTCCAAGAGGGCCGAGCAAGCAGGTGACTTGAGAGTCAGGCGTGCTGTTTGACCTTTGACTTGGGTTTTGTGTGTGTGTGTGTGTGTGTGTTTTGAAAGAAAAAGAGAAAAGAAGATAGAGTGAAAGAAAGAAAAAAAAGGAATGTAATAGAGAAAGAAAGAGGAAGAGAAAGAGGGAGAGAGAACGGGGTTCTTGTTCTATTGCCCAGGCTAGAATGCAGTCTAAAAATGGGTATTAAAAACCTCTTTTATGCCAATAATTGTGCTTAACAATGGAGACAGGATTGGAAGTAAATCACTCCTCAGCAATTGCATAGCATTTCACAGGTTTAAATAAAATATTGGTTGGCTGCTTGTTTGTTATTTTCATCCCTTATTCCTTCCTGTCTCCATTGTGTGTTTTTTTTGAGACGGGAGTTTTGCTCTTGTTGCCCAGGCTGGAGTGCAATGGCGCACACTTGGCTCACTGCAACCTCTGCCTCCCAGGTTCAAGCAATTCTCCTGCCTCAGACTCCCAAGTAGCTGGGATTACAGGCATGTGCCACCACACCCGGCTAATTTTGTATTTTTAGTACAGCCTGGGTTTCTCCATGTTGGTCAGGCTGGTCTCTCACTGGTTAGACTGGTCTCAAACTTCTGACCTCAGGTGATCCACCCGCCTTGGCCTCCCAAAGTGCTGGGATTACAGGCATGAGCCACCATGCCCGGCCTGACTTGGGGTTTTATACACTGGCATATTTCCAGAGTGTTGTGTTTCTTATCTCCTGATTCTTCCCTTGGGTGGGCCGTGCGCATGCACAGTGGCCTGCCCGCACTCGGGAGGGAGCATGCGCAGTGTGTTTACTGGAGTTGGACGCATGCTCCCTTGAGGCGGTCTTCCTTTACCAGCCAAATGTCCCTGGCAGGTCATACACCAGTTAAACTCCGCCATTTTGCCTCTTAGTGGGCATGTGTGAGCCCACTTGCCCAACTCCTGAGATCTTATCCGAAAGCTGTTCATCGCCAGCTTCAGGTGTTCCTGTTTATGGGGAGACTGCCTTTCCCTGGTGCTGGTTGCGACCAGTTGTTTAGAGAGACAGTTACCAACTGCCTGCCCATCACCTGTTGGTCGCCTGCTCACTAGTGTCACAGTTCGTCTGCATATGAAAGGCATGCTCACAGAGGAGCCATTTGAGGGCTCTAGGAATTAACCAGCCCTGGAAGGAGCAGGCTGTCTCTGGCCAACAAGGCCTCCAAAATGTCAAAGTGTCATAAACTATAGAAAATAAAATGCATGTTTAGTGCCCAGGGATGCTGAGAGGCAGTGGAATAGAGTCAGTCAAGGAAATAGATTCACAGTCCTGGGCTAAAATCCTGGGCAACTGACAGCACCTGCCTGAACCACAGTTTCCTTATCTGTAAAATTGACAACTGTTAGTCATTCTTTCAACAAGTAACTGTTTAGAAGGACAGACACTGGGCCTGCCAAGGTCATTCGTGGGTTTAGAGAGAGAATGGATAGTGCCTGGCACACGAGAGGTGCCCAGTGAGTGGCAGTTGGTGTCCTTGGGCCGCAGCTCCAGGGAGCAGCAGAGAAAGATTGGGGTGGAAGGGTGGGGTCTAGGGCCATTTCCTTGGCTGTTTGGAGCCCTTGGAGCAGAGGCTATGGGTGAACAGAACCCTCAGGAATGTTCTTGGAACTCAGAGTTGCTGCTGGACAAGGGCTGGCATGGGAGCCAGCTCAGTAGCCAGGAGCCCCAGGAAGTCTGAGGTGTATTTGGAGGCCAGGCCTTGGGAGGTGCCAGGGGTTCCGGCAGAACGCTGGCACAAGTGACCATTCAACTCAGGGACTCTGAAGGGGTAAGCCTGGGCTTGTCCAGCTGTGGATAAACAAGGACTTTGAATCCTGGGAGGAAGGGAATCAAGCAGCTGCCGGCAAGGAACCTCTGAGAAGCCAAATTTGAATCAGGTGCTGGCCTGAGACACATGGAATTTCCTGGACTCTAGGCTAGCAATGGCTGTTTATACCAAAGACAGATCCTAAGGAGTGAAGCCAAGGGTTTCTGCCTAAGAGGTAGAGCATGAGAAGGAACAAACATGCCCCCTCAAAGAATTCACGCTGGGAAGGGAGGCCGTGTGGTGCAGTGAGGGACGCAGAAGGATGGAACTTGAGTCCGGCCTCCACTTCTTAGTGGCTGTGTGACCTCTGGCGAGGCCCTGAGTTCTCTGAGCCTTAGCTTTCCCAGTGGCAAAATGGGGACAGTGATACCTACCCTGCAGCACTCCCATGAGCCCCCAGGGTTGACTTATTCTTTAGGTAGACACAGAACCTGGGGCCCAGGAGAGTGTCTTAATTTTATAAATTCCTTTAAAATCAAGACGAAAGAAAAGAATATATAATAATAAATCCAGCTTGGATTATATTTTTCTTTATACCAACATAGTTGTCAAAAATAATCGTGTGGATACAGATATAAATATAAATATATAGCAAAAAGGCGACTACAAAGGCAAAAGTGCTTGGGGCCCATAAGAGCCATGACTAGACCCTGAAGGCCACTGGCACATTATGGGTGCTCAGGGTTCACTGCTGAGCACCTATTCTGGGCCAGGCACTATTCTCAGTGTTAGAATAGAGGGGTGCATTGCCCAGCATCTGCCTGCAAAGAACCATCAGGGTAGACATCCTTGCAAACAGACAACTACGGCACTGTGAGCTAAAGAGTATGAGGCATAAAATCATTGGCTTTCCTCTGCTGTCTTGCTGTGGGCGCCGAGTGCTCTCTGTCCAGGAATTTTTTCTTCCTGAAAGCTTCTTACATCTTTCATCAAAGGCCATGTCTAGTTTATATCAAGTCCTGCTTCTCCACGTATGCCATCAAATCTCCATTCAAGAATCCTGGCCATTCTCTGGTCCCTTTTAGCCATTTTGCTGATGGGGTGAGTATGTCTGGGGCGTTTGTGGCTAAAAGCGCACTGGTGGTCGGGACAGTCTCCCAGCAAATGCTTCCATTATTGCCCCTCTGCCTCCAGAGACCTCAGGGGACCTGTAGTTTTTTGCCTCATCTTTTCTGGCTAGACTCACCTTGTTTATTGCCCACCAGGACAGAGAGTGGAATAGGTGGGGCCTGGTGGGGAGCCAGGGTGGGATCTAAATGGGCCGTGGGGGCATTGCTTGATAGACCTGTCATGGGATGTGTTTTCTCTTCCAGAACCCCAGAGATGAAGGGCCTCCTCCCACTGGCTTGGTTCCTGGCTTGTAGTAAGTGGTGGCCCCATGACCTCTGAATTAACTTCTGCCCCATGAGAGTAACAGGGTGGTGAAAAGGACACCTGCCATTGAGGTGGTAGAGACTTGGGTTTGAATCTCGGCCCTGCATGGACTGCAAAGATATCAGCAAGAGCCTTTATCCCTCCAGGCCTCTGCTTCCTCATCTGACATGGGCTAATGCAGTCCATGGGTGGGGCTGTGGCAGGGTCTTAGGAGATATCATACCTCAGCCGTGTAAAGGTGGGGGATACGGAGGTTATGTGGCTGGCAAACGTAGGAGGTAGATGTTTTTCCTTGTATGCAAATAAAATAAGGTTTAAAAAAATCCCCAAATCAATCAAAATTAAAATCAAAGCTCATATTTAAGTATTCCAGCCTACGATTCCCGGGTCATTCTCAGCTCTGGCTTGTCCAGTTGGGAGGTGACTGTACAGATGGCTTTAGTCCTACCCTGCAGCCCTGTGACCATATATACAATCCCCTGACAGGCAGTCCTGCTTTTTAATGTCTTGCCAGGTCCCTGGAGACCCCAGGAGGAGCTGGAGGCCTGGGACAAGGAGAGAGCAGGGGGCCTTGGGCTCGCTGTGAAACCCTGGGCAGGGCACCTTTTCCCTCCAAACCTCAGTTTCCCATTTGTAAGATGAGGGAACTGGCTTCAGCAATTTCTAAGAGTCCCATCCTGCTTTTAGATTCTCTGCCTTATGTTCTAAAGAGTGTGAGGGGAGGGGAGGGGAGTGGTGGGGAAGAGGAACGTGTTGCCAAGAGAGACGGGAAACTCCTGTCTGCCTGCTTTTTACAAATACCTTATGAATGACACCTTATATGTCATGGTCACTTACTATGTGCCTGTCATCATGCTCAAAACTCACATACTTGATGTTATTTTAACCCTCACGACAACTCCAAGATGTAGCTGCTAATTTTGGGTCCCCATTTTCCAGATGATGAAACTGAGGCTCTGACTCCATTCAATACCGTACTTTGAATTAGTGGCAGAGCCAGGATTTGAACCTAAGTCTGCTCATTTTTCAATTCCAAACTCCTAACCAATCCTCCATACTGCTTGCATGTCCCCTCCCACTAACTGAAAGAATAAAAAAGAGACACGTAGGTCCCTCCAAGCCCTGGGTGGGAGAAAGGGTAGGAGATGCTGGGCAGTGGGCCTAATGCAGGGCTGGGCTGCCTGGGTGTCACCTGGGGACATGGGCTGTCTTCCAGGTGTGCCTGCTGTGCAAGGGGGCTTGCTGGACCTAAAATCCATGATCGAAAAGGTGACAGGGAAGAACGCCCTGAAGAACTATGGCTTCTACGGCTGTTACTGCGGCTGGGGTGGCCAAGGGACCCCCAAGGATGGCACTGATTGGTGAGCTGATTGCTATAACTGCCCTTGGGCTCCAGGGTCTGCACCCACGTTTTCTTATTCAATTCCATATCAGTTCTGGAAGATGAGTATTAAAGTACCATTTTATAAACAAGAAAACTAAGTCTCAAAGAAGTTAGCTGGCAATCCCAAGATTTCAGTGGCCTAAGGTGTCACTTGGTCTACTGTGGCATAACAAGTGGTCCTAAATGTAGTATCTTAAACAGCACTGATCATTTACTTTGCTTGCGAATCCTCCATTTGGGTAGGGTTAGTGGGGGTGGCTTGTCTCAGCTTCAGCTTGGACAACTGGGGCTGGACAATCCACCTTCCAGATGACCCACTCCTGTGGCTGGCAAGTTGTGAGCATCTCCTGGCCTTGGAGTGGGCCAGAGGCCTCAATTCCTGTCCCGTAGGCCTCTCCCAGGATGTTTGGGATTCCTCCCACCATGGTGACTCCTGGGTTGCAACAGTGAGTATCCCAAAACTGCAAGACTAAAGGGTATGGTGTTTTATGGTCAGCCTCAGAAATTCCACTCTGTCACTTACACTGTACTCTCGGTCAAGGCAGTCTCAAAGCCTTTAAGAGGGAGGGGACCTAGATTCCACCTCTTGATCGGGAAGTGCTGAAGTTTTAGAAGAATGGGTGAAATGGGAGATTTTTTCCCTTGGAAAACCTACCCAACTGGGTTAACAATTCTGATACTGCTAGACATATATAAAGGAAAGGGATGATGAAGCAAAGAAAGGACAGATGGTTGGGGCCAAGTTTCTCACTGTTAGAGTGGGATAAGCCAGGGCAGGAAGCCAGAATGATCCATGTGCAAAAGCACTAGAGTTAGAGACCTCAACATGGACTCCGATTTAGCTTATTATAGATGCAGATGTTTACATGTAGAAGTATGCACAGATACCAGTATGCATAGATATCATGGATATATGAGTATCATACTAATATAAGATGCGAATAATAGGAGAAAACGCATGTTTCCTCTGTAAGATCTTCTCCATTTTTCTGTAAACCAACTATACTTGTTATGTGCAATCTGCTACACCTAACATACAGTCGTCCCTTGGACTGGTTCCAGGACCCCTGTGAATACCGAAATCTGCAGATGTTCTAGTCCCTGATATAAAATGGCATAGTATTTGCATATAACCTGTGTGATCATATACTTTTTTGTATACACATGGGCAAAAGAAATATTCTTTTGCTATCAGTGGAGAAGGCCTAAAAGAAATGACACCCCAGTAGCAACAAGCACACTTAATGCCTAGATCTGGTTTCCAAAGTCATTCTTCAATAAAAGAAGCCTTCCAAGCCAGATATATATATATATATATATATAGATAGATAGATATAGATATATAGATATAGATATATACACACACACACACACATATATACAAGTGCACACACACACACACATATATATATACATACACACACACACACACATGCACACACACACACACACACACACACACACACAACAAACCAGGGTTCCTTGAAGAAATGGCCAATTCTAGGACCAAGGCAGGAAATATACAAGATGAGCCTGGAACTTCTTTTAGTGACAAAAAGTAAGGAAGTGCTCAAACAAAAACAAAGCGAAAGCCCACATTGATGGCGATGTGACAAGAGGTACATGTGCTGACTGAAAGAGCCCCCAATGGCCAAGACTGGAACAATTTAGCAACAAAATAACCCCAAACTCCAGTCTCGTGATGAGAAAAAAAGAAAATCAGACAAATCCCAATAGTGGGTCACTTTATAAAATATCTAACTAATCCTGGTTCTGGGACCCCCATGGATACCAAAATCTGCAGATGCTCTAGTCCCTGATATAAAATGTCATAGTATTTGCATATAACCTATGTGATTGTATCCCCCCATGACATTTTTTTTTTCTTTGAGACAGGGTCTCACTCTGGTTGCCCTGGCTGGAGTGCAATGGTGCGATCTCAGCTCTCTGCATCCTTGACCTCCTGGGCTCAGGTGATTCTCCCACCTCAGCCTCCTGAGTAGCTGGGACTGCAGGCGTGTGCCACCATGCCTGGCTAATTTATTTTTATTTATTTATTTTTAGTAGAGACAGGATTTTGCCATGTTACCCAGGCTGGTCTCAAACTCCTGGACTTTAGCGATCTGCCTGCCTCAGCCTCCCAAAATGCTGAGATTATAGGCGTGAGCCACCGTGCCAGCTGTGATGGTATACTTTAAATCATTTCTAGATTACTTATCATAGCTGATACAATGTAAATGATATGGAAGTAGTTGTTGTATTGTTTGGGAATAATGACAAGAAAAAAGTCTGTACATGTTTAGTACAGACACAAGAAAATAGGCCTACTTACATTTTCCATCCACATTGGTTGATCTACAGGTGTGGGACCTATGATCTGAGAAGTTTATTTTTGGTTCACGTAATAGTTCAGTATGAATCACATGTTGCCTCCTCCCATCCTGTGGTTCTGCCGTTCCCTGTGGCCTCGGAATCCTTTGCTGGGTCATCTCCATCCAGCTGAAGGATGGAGGCAGAGGGACAGTGGAGGAAAGTGTGGGAGGTTTGTCTCGGCAGGTCTGGAGGTGGAGTGCATCAATTCCACCCACCTCCCCTGGCAGGGATCAAGTCATGTGGCCACACCTACCTGCAAGGGAGGCTGGGAAATGTAATCTAATCATGGGACCAGGAGGAAAACAAGGGTCCATGACCTGCTGGCTGGAAATGAGGAGCAGGAAGTTACTCAGTCACACTACCAGATATTCTCTGCCACATCGTGTCTACCAACGTGGCCTCTGCTAAAGTGACATGGTTGAATTTTTGCTCCTATTAGAGACGGGGTCAGGAGGGCACCCCTCCCGCTCAGGATCTAAGTCTCTTGCATGGACAGGTGCTGTTGGGTGCATGACCACTGCTATGGGCAGCTGGAGGAGAAGGGCTGCAACATTTGGACACAGTCCTACAAATACAGATTCGCGTGGGGCCTGGTCACCTGCGGTAAGTCTGGGGCTTCCCGTTTGGGCCACAGGAAGAGCACCTGACCTTAAGTTCAGTTGCCCTAGAGGACAGTCAGCCTGTATCTTGTTGGGGAAGGTGGGGTTGGGTACAGAGCTGGGACGAGAGGGGCAGGATTATTGCAGCTGTATCAGACCCCTGGGGTAGGGCTGAAACATCTTAGCATCCACTCCGTGCAAGTGCTTGACATGCTTCCTTTTTCTTGATTCTTGATCCCCAAATACCTGTAGAGTAGGTTTAGTCTCCTCCATTTTAGACATCAGGAAATGGAAGCTTGAAGGCCTGCCAGTGCGCATGGCAGGATTCAAGCTCAGGGCCCGGGATGGTTTCTGCTCTATAAGAATGAGAGTTCCTCCAGAGCAGTGGCTGCCTCCATCATCAGACTGGGAGTCCCCTGGAGGAAGGAATGTGCTTCCTCTATTAGACTGGGAACTCCCTGAGGGCAGGAGCTATCTCCTGGACTGAAACATCACCCTGAGCAGCAGCTGTGCCCCTTCCATCAGATTATCCATTCCCCTGGTTTAGGAGCCGTGCCTCCTTCATCAGGCTGAGAGCTCCTCAGAGCAGGAGGTCCATGGGGTCTCTGCTGAGATGGAAGTGACCAGTCAGTCAAGCACGCTCTTCCCACTGTCATTCTGCTGTTGGTATTCTGTTGCAGAGCCAGGGCCCTTCTGTCGTGTGCAGCTCTGTGCCTGTGACCGGAAGCTCGTCTACTGCCTCAAGAGAAACCTATGGAGCTACAACCCACGGTACCAATACTTTCCCAACATCCTCTGCTTCTAGGCATCCCCAGCGAGCTCCTTCCAGACCAAGCATTTGCTCTGTTCTTCTACAATGCAGAGTTCCAACTCTGCCGGATTCCTGAGAGAGGTTCCTACGTTGCAGACCTCAATCCTTTCTGAAGCTTGGAGGACCCCCATGGCCACGCCCTCCAGCAAGTCCCAGGAAAGTGACTCTAGTCATAGGACTTGGTAGGGTCCCGGGGCCTCCACTTCTGAGGGCAGCCCCTCTGGTGCCAAGAGCTCTCCCCCAACTCAGGGTTGGCTGTGTCTCTCTTCCCTGAAGACAGCATCCCAGCTCCAGCTGGAACACTTTCCTGAGATGCACTTACTTCTCAGCTTCTGTGAGCAGATTATCACCACCACCCTCCAGAGAATTTCTACACAAGAAGAGCCAAATTGACTCTCTAAATCTGGTGCATGGATATTAAATAAAATTCCTTCTCAAGGCTAATAAAAACCACATTGGCATTTTTCTCTGCTGTGAGGGATCACTGGTGCCTCTTTCTCTGCCACTGGGGCAATAAACCCAAAGTTATCCACATTGTCTCAGAGACAGAAGGGAAGATTGGTAAATGCAGCGTTTTCTGGGTTGAGTTTCAGGCTTTCTCTTGGGCTCATTTCCTTAAACCTTGGGGTCCTCTCCAGCCCAGTGTTGGGTCTCATTCTTCCATGATGGGGTGGGGGAAAGATAACTGGTAATTATGACAGCTTCAGCTTTGAGGTCAGAGAGGGTGGCATTCAAGTCCCAGCGCTGGCTTCTCCAGCTGTGTGGTCTTGGGCCCATTACTGAACCTCTCTGACATTCAGTCTCTTTGAGAAAGAAACCGTCTTGTTCCTTGCAATGTAAAAGGAGGCTTCTGAAGCCCAC
The DNA here is from genome assembly GCA_963573385.1 of Cacajao melanocephalus. Taxonomy (NCBI): domain Eukaryota; kingdom Metazoa; phylum Chordata; class Mammalia; order Primates; family Pitheciidae; genus Cacajao; species Cacajao melanocephalus. The sequence continues at coordinate 65,338 of CAUYLG010012238.1, read as the reverse complement.
CTTGATGCTGATATGGGGGATGCTGAGGTTCTGGGATTTCACACAGCGGGAATTTTTAAAAAATAGCTGTCATTTATGGGGTCTATTTATTTATTTTTTACAAAGTAAGGACATTAAAAGAAAACAACTCATCTATCAATTCATAAAAGAAAGGGTGTTTTGCTACCAAGCCTGCAAGAAGAAAGGATGTATTGCAAAACAAAGGGGCATCCTTCCAAGAAAGGACCTATGCTTCTTTATTCTGACATACCCCAAAATAACCACATGATAAACAGGGTCTATGTTTAAAAAGCTCTAGTGTTGAATGTTTTCAAAATAAAATTTAATTTTATGAGATTACCCTGAATGCACCAGTGTTTTAGAAAAGTTTGATTTAGACTCCTTGTCTATATTTAACAATGCCACGCAGGGAGGGTCTTAAATGCCGAATTTGCTCATGAAATATTTAAAATCAAAGCCATTTCCCTGATCCAATTTTGAATGGGTATGTGGGGGAAACTGAAGGCTTCACTCTAATGCCGTTTTCCTTCGATCGTGATATTGTGATGATAGAATACAGAACCCAGTCCAGACTCCTCCCTGTGCCCATGAGTGTCAGGTGGCAGGCAGGGCAGTGCCATGCTGGTAAGTTCTGCAGAAGGGGGCTGTGGGCAGGCCCTTCTCATTGGCACATTCCAGCTCAGAGTCCCAGCATCCACTCAGGAGAGGGATGCTATGAGGTTATGAAGGCAACACCACCGGCTGGCGTGTGTTTGAGCTGTAAGGAACCATGGGGAACCTTCATTTTTCTACCAGGAAATTGAGACCCAGAAAGGTTAGGAGCCAGTCCCACAGTCACACAGCACATCAACAGCAGAAGAAGGATTTGACCTCAGATCCTAACTTTAAACCGTGGGCTCTGGCCACTATTCTACATTCCCTTCAACCCCGGCCCACAAAAGGAGCAGTTTGGGGACTCACCCACATTCAGGATTTGTGGGAGGAGCCCCTGGATTCCAGCTGAGGGCCAGCTCCATGTCTTCTCTGCTCTAAGTGCATCTTTGGATTCTGGAGGATGTCCCTGGGGGGGGCGGCTCAGTCTGTCTGGGGCTCTGGGCTTCATCCTCAGTGGAGGAGATCCCATTGCTGTCTTCCATCTTGGTGGCTGTGAACAGCTCTGGGGGAATGAGGAGAGCTAAGGGAGGCCCAAAACTTGTGAAGAGGTTTCTCCTCAACTGTTGCGTTTCCAGATCCCTTGGTTGGCAGGAGAACCATCAGGGAGGCCATCCTATTTTAAGAGAGCTAGTGAAACATACAGACCAGATTGCAAATGCCTCCCTAGCTAGATCTTCATACATACTTAATGGACAGATTGCCCTACACTTACAGATCCTTTACTGTCACCTGAATTGGGTTTCAGGTACAAATGCAAGCCACCAAATGTAAGTAAAATGATCTCTATAAGCATATGTACAGAGGAGTTGGGCAGCGGGGAGCTCCTTTGTAATTGTTACCAAACTGAAAAGTCATCAGAGGTAAAGTCCGCTGGTCAGGATGGAGAGGAGGAGGACAGGGCTAAGGTGGGCTGATGAAGTAGGAGGTATATGGAGTTTTTTCTTTCTTTCTTTCTTTCTTTTTTTGAGATGGAGTTTTGCTCTTGTCACCCAGGCAGGCTGAGTGCAATGGCTCAGTCTTGGCTTACTGCGACCTCCACCTCTCAAGTTCAAGTGATTCTTCTGCCTCAGCCTCCTGAGTAGCTGGGATTACAGGCATGCGCCACCACGCTCGGCTAATTTTATAATTTTTTAGTAGAGATGGGGTTTCTCCATGTTGGTCAGGCTGGTCTCAAACTCCTGACCTCAGGTGATCCACCCGCCTTGGCTTCTCAAAGTGCTGGGATTACAGGCATGAGTCACATGTCCGGTCCCCATGTAGACATTATTAACTGCCCAGTGAGGCTGCTGTTTTCATCCCCATGTGAGGGATGGGACCTGAAGGCCTGGGAAGTAAAGTGTTTTGCTTGAGGCCACACAGGTAATAAGGAAGAGAGGTGGGAAGGAAGCAGGCTGTCTGATCCCAAAGCCATGTTCTGTGGTCTCTTTTGTTTTCAGAGTCTCACTCTGTCACTTAAGCTGGAGTGCAGTGGCATGACCATAACTCACTATAGCCTCAGACCCCTGGGCTGAAGGGATCCTCCCACCTCAGCCTCCAGAGCTGCTAGGACTACAGGCACGCACCACCACACCTTGCTAATTTTATTTTTTTGTAGAGGTGAGGATCTTGCTATGTTGCCTGGGCTGGTCTTGAACTCCTGGCCTCAGGTGATCCTCACACCTCTGCCCAAAACTGTGTTCTTAGTAGAACTGATGGCATCACACAGGGGAAGCTTGGAGCTGGGGCCAGGTCTTGCAACATGCACCGGGGAAAACATTTTGTTTTGTTCAGGGTGGATGTGGCAAGTTTGGGTTATGCAACTTTAGCTAAGCTGTGTTTCCCAGAATTCCTTTCCCTGTAGAGCTCTGGGTTAGGTTCTGGTTAGCTGCTGTAGTTTAGAGCCCAAAGAGATGTTTTGTTGAGATCTGAAAGGCAGATGGGAAGTGCAGTCACATTCTCTTTATACTTGGGAGCAGGGCATGGCGTGTATGTGGCTCAGGCATGTGGATCATGGATCTGCTGGCTTGCCTTGCTGAGTCAAGCCTGCTGGATTTCTTTGTTCAACTTCTCTGACTCGGGCCAGATGTGTGTTTAGCTCTGTAAGTAAGGGAGCCAGCTTCCTCAGCAGGACGCACAGGCAGTGAAGCTAGGGTGCAAGGTATTGAGACCCATCTGGTTCTTGTTTGTTCTTTTGGGTTCCATGCCTCCTCCCAGGTTCCAATTCGTCTTTGCTCTCCCCCGCCCCTTCACAGTCATCTTCTGTTTCAGACTGTCTGCCCTGCTAACTTTAGGCTATAACCTCAGACACAGGAAAAGCAGCCTCCTATGAAGGACTAAGCCAGCAATCCCATCTGTACCAGGTGAAATCTCTACCAAAAAAGTATTGTTAGGCTGGACGCAGTGGCTCACGCCTGTAATCCCAGCACTTAGGGAGGCCAAGGCAGGTGGATGGATCGCAAGGTCAGTAGTTTAAGACCAGCCTGGCCAATATGGCGAAACCCTGTCTCTACTAAAAATATGAAAAAATAGGTGTGGTGGCATGTGCCTGTAGTTCCAGCTACTTGAGGGGCTGAGGCAGAAGAATTGTTTGAACCTGGGAGGCGGAGGTTGCAGTGAGCCGAGATCACGCCACTGCACTCTAGGCTGGGCAATAGAGCGAGACTCCATCTCAAAAAAAAAAAAAAAAGGATTGTTATATAAGAGTACATCTGCCTTTCTGCCTGAACTCCCTGACCTCTGTAGAATTTGGTACTAGACGTGGTTTCTGAGGAACAGAGCCTGAAGGATGGGCTCTTTGAATTGCATCTGGCTTATCTGGAATTGGTTTTCTTATTCGACTAGATTTAAAGGCATACATAGCTGGTTTTTAGTGGCAAGGGGGACATTGACCACAGCCTGAAGAGATAAAACAGCTACTTAAATGATCACCTGTGCACATACCTGTTCAAGAGTGACCAGTAGTGGATGGCACAGAACATTTTAGTGGAAACAAAATTACTATGGGTTGGAGAACTTGGAAAGAGATAGTGATGAGGTCAGGACTTTAAAATCTCTCTCAAGATTCACAGACGGGGCCAGGCAGGATGGATCACATTTATAATCCAGGTGCTTTGGGAGGCTGTGGTGGAAGGATTGATCAAGCCCAGGTGTTTGAGACTAGCCTGGGCAACATAGTGAGACCCTGCCTCTACAAAATAAAAATTTAAAAAGATCTGCATACAGGACATGAATGCTTCTTTGCCTGCCTGAATGGAAGACAGATGCCTGCTAGAGAAAGACAGTACAGTGATGCAAACTTAAGCAACACCTCCAATCGCAGCTGCTGTGGTTTTGTTGCTGGAGTAAATCGGCACATCCCCAGCACCTGTTTTATAATTATTCCACTGCAGAATGACTTTCCTTATACCTATTAGTAAAACTGTGAGAAGCATTTGCTCTCAGCTTGCAGGGACAGCAATACACTTACAATTTCCAACTGCAGGGCTCCATCAACTCTCCAGCTCTATGCCATTATCTAGTCCAGAGGGACCTGGATTATCTTTGCACCCCACAGGACATCAGCATGGGTGATGACATGTAAGACACATATGTGCCTTAGGGGCCTGCTACTCCAGCGGCATTTTTCAGGGGTCCTTTAATCTGGGGCATGTTGAGATATCCCTTACAGAAGGTAGGACAAGTAACAGTATCTGGCCCTCCCATCTAGTAAGAAGGAGGCATGGTGCCTTGTGGGCACTTGAGATTTTAGCGATGTAGCTCATGTTTCTGATCAAGGTACCACGGAAGCACCACTTACCAATGGTATCAGTGAAGTACCACTTAAACCCACTTAGAAACTGACCTGAACAGTTGCCTGTTTTGAATGGGGTCCAGAACAAAAGGTTATGCAATGGGTCCAGGCTGCCACGCCAGTGGCTCTGCCACTTGGGAGGTATGACCCAGCAGACCCAACGGTGCTTGACGTGTATATGCACACAGAGATGCTTCATGGAAGCTCAGAGGGGCCTCTGTGGGTAAAGCATGGGGCGGACCTTAAGGGTTCTGGAGTAAAGCCATGCTGCAGAGGACTATTTTCCTTTCGAGAAACAGCATCTGGCTTGCTAACAGGTCTTGGTAGACACTGAATGCTTGACCTTGGGTTACCAAGTTATCATGAGACCCAGGTTGCCAATCATGAACTTGTGGGACGAAAGTTGCCCAGGTGCCAAGGCAAGAGTCTGAAGGCACAATCTGTCCCGATACAATAAATAACTGATTTCTTAGTTTTAGCAATGATACCAAATATATTTGGAAACAATCATATAATCAATTATATAATTAATCTTAGTAAATCATTGTTCTTTATTATTAATCTTTGCTTTAGTATTATAGCATAAAATCACTTTAGTCTTATGGTATAGAAACAACCAGGTGAAATTTAATTAGGAACTGAGGGGTTATTGTGAGAAGTAATCAGGAGATGAGAGTGAGAGCCTTGCGGAAGCACCAATGCCTGGGAAGGTGCCAGTTACTTAGCAGCCAGGCCTTGTGGTAGTACCAGTGCCTGGGAAGGCGCCCGCTACTTAGCAGGCCGTGAAGGGGAGTTTCCCTTTCACTGGGGGAGTTCAGAGAACACTCTGCTCTGCCTGGCTCTTGAGGAAGGCCTGACACTAGCCAGGTGGGCCCGCAGACATCCAGGGGCTTAAATGCCTCTCTGTGGTGCTGTGCTCCAATATCACCATCCTTGTCCACTTTCATGTTCCACTTTCCCACCTGGCTCTCCTTTTAAGTTCTTAGAAGTTGTGAAAACTAGCAGTAGGGGAATCCTAAAAGCCTTTGATCTTTCTGAGAAGTGTGTAGAAAAATGCTGACATATTTGCCTCTCTCCCTTGCAGCAGGTACCTGAAAGGGAAGGGCCCCCTGTACTGTAAGTACGTGATTTGCTTGACCTTATTAATCACATCAGATGATTCACTCTCCATCCCTGCCCCTCTGCCTTGTATACAATAAATATCAGTGCATCCAGGCATTTGGGGCCACTACTGGACTCCGTGCCTTGGTAGCAGTGGTCCCCCAGGCCCAGCTGAATTCTTCTCTTCTCTCTGTGTCTTGTGTCTTTCTTTCCTGCAATCTATCATCTCCGCTCACAAAAGAACACCCACTAGACCCTGTGGGGCTGGACCCTGCAGAACTGGGTGTTAACAGGCCCACCAAGACAAAGTTTGACATGCATAGCAGCAATTGCATAGACAAATGGAAATGGTCTGCATGAAACTGGGCTTGAATAGCTTCTGACGGCCTAAGTAAGTTGTATGAGCATGCCCGTGGCCCCAGTGCCTGCCACTGCCTCCTCCTTCACCTGTACCTACGAGTTCATGGTGCGTTCCCTATGACCAGCTGCAGAAGTAAAAGACGCAGGCCTGTTTTACAGATGGTTCTCCACTTATGGTACCATTCCCTGACAGTGGACGGCAGCAGCATTGCAGCCCCGCCTGGGGTGCTGCTGTTCACATAAGGCATATTCGTGTTGTAAACCTTATATCTCAATATTCAAGTCAGAGAATATCAAAAGGAATTGTCACTCAACTAGAATAGAAATGAACATTGCCTAAAGACGGATAAAAGCATTTTGTATTCTCTGTCCACTTTGGGGAGAGGCTAGCTTGATTTAGATTACATACATGGAAAATTGCATCATGTTAGGCAGAAAGATGACCTTGCCTTTATTTGGAAGAGGTGTGTATGGGTGCCTAGTCAACAAGGGGTGGACTCTCGGGGGTTTATATTATTTCACTTAACGAAGTTGAAGTTTCATTTTCTAGAATTCCTTTCCCTGAAGAGTTCCCAGTTAGAATGGGTCTCAAGAGACGTCTTGCATAAGATTTGGAAGCTGATATGAAGTAGCTTAATTTTTACAATCTCCTAGTTGGAGCAGGGCGTGAAGTGCTGTTGCTGCCAATGCATGCTGGTCCTTACGTGCTGGCTCACCATGTTGGTGCCGGGAAGCATTCAGAGCTGCAGCAACTCTAGGTCCTGGCGGAGCATCTTCAGCTCCTCCTACTTTGGAGCCAGGAGCATACTTGGTTCCATGATGAAGGGCACTGGGTTCCCTTGGAAGACACTGCGTCATCAACATGGAAGGCTTGGGGTGGCGAGAGGCTAAAGGGCGTCCTTGTCTGTCCTCACAGGGCTCTACTCATCTTTGTAGTTTCACCCTGCCTTGCCACTTGGGGCATGGGACTGCAGGCCGCAGGACCAGCACAAACAGAAACAGCCCCACCCACACTGTTTTATTGGCTCCCATCATCACAGCAAGCTAAATCCTTGTAATACATCCCTTATTTTATATATAAGTATCTCCTAGCAGTTCTGTTGCTTATATCAAATTCTGGTTGGTATAGGCTTCCCAGTGCCTGTATCAACATGCCAGGATGCTTGGCACATAGCAGGTGCTTGGAAAATGTTTGTTGAATGAATAAATGAATGACTGACTGAATGAATAAATAAATGACTGAGATGCAACTCCTATCCTCAGGGAACTCACATACCAGTGTGGGAACAGAGAGAACTGATGAGTTGGGCAGATAATACAGTGATTGTGGGATTTTGACATCTGCAGCGGGCAGTCTGGATGAGAGCTGGGCTCACTGGTGACCTTCCTGTCACTGAGGTCTCCCTGGGCTGGGCTTGGCAGGGTTACAGTGAGAGGGGAGACCCCCTCACTCCCTTCAATTTCACCTCCTCCCTCCCCCTCTTCCAGACTGGAAGGAGGGTGAAGAAGAAAAAAAAATGAAATAAAATACCGAAGAGCTGGGAAAATGACTCCCTTTTCAGTTCCCAGCATCTCTGCTATCTGTTAACCTTGAAAGAGCTGCAAATAAATGTTATCTCTGCTGGCTGGAGCCCGGCACTGGTTCATGCCTCCATGTCCCCACAAACCAGGCTCCCTCCTGGAAACACCTCTGCCAACAAACAGCTTGTTGCTTCTGTCTTGTCTCTGGAAGCCCCCTCCCCTGCTGGTCACCTCTCACACTGCATATGAATTAGCAAATCAATAAAGCCAAAAGATTGTAAGGTTGGACGTCCAGCAAACGGACAATGACATAGTTCTGCCTCAGTTTCCCCTTTAGTGTTGTCAATCTATAAAAGGGGAGAGAAGCTGCTGCTTGAGGAGCTTGGTGAATGAGCCTGTAGCCCCCCACAGCTCCCGGCCAAATAAAAAGCTGCTTCCTTCCTCAGTTCGGTGTTCGAGAGGTTTGTTCCCTGCCACTCCTGCTTCAAGGGGATGGGCATTACATTAGGACTGGCATGCTAGGTGGTGTCCTCAGGGGGCTGGGAGTCAGTAACTCAGTCCCCCAGTGTCCCACAGGGAAGAGTGGTTTTCCCACATGCTGCTGAAAATGAGGTTCCAACCATTGTATGTATCCAGGTGCTGCTGCAGACACGAGGCCAACTTCAGGGCACACTTGCAGATCTGCTTCTGGCACTTGCTCCCAGGACCTGGACCAGCCAGAGAAGAAATCTGGAGTTCTCACTTCTGGCCAGACACACAGACCATCCTACCTCTACCCTGTCCTGAGTGTCAAGACCTTCCCAGAATGGTGCCAGGGTCCCTTTTCCTGCTGAATTTAGAAAGCCACAACTATACAGTGTCTTCCCTGGCAGGGATTTGTTATTATCAATCAAGGATCTGCTATTCACCTTCTCTTTCATAAACTCCAGTTGCATCACCCTCTTCCTCTAAGGACTTCAATGGCTCCCCATTGCCAAGTTCCTTGGCCTGACATTTAAGGTTCTTCGCTGTGGCTGCACTGCCTTTCCAGTTTGAATTCCTAGTTATTCTCCACCTCCTAAACCTCCACTCCTCTGCTCTTGTCCTAGCTTTCCCACCCCCCTGCCCTTTCTCTTGCTGTTTCTTCCCCTTCCAGAATGTCCATCCCCTATCTCTGGCTACATTTTAAAAATCAGCAACAATAATAAGAGCTACCGCTTGCTGATTGTCTACCTGGTGCCAGGATCTTTCCTACAGGTTATCTCATTGAATCTTTCCAACAGCTAACAACTATGTGTAATCATCCCACTTAATGGGGGAGCAACTTTCACCTTGAGGCTGAACGCGTGCCCTAGGCCATGCAACCACAGAAGGGCAGAGTGGGGATTTAAGCCTGGGTCCCCACAAATCCCAAGGCTGGGCCTGCTGGCACAGGGCCAAGGCATTACTGCTCTCACCACTCCCCACTGTGCTTGGCACAGGGCCTGGCACAGAGGGAGCGCCCAGCAAATGTCCACAAGTTAAATCCCATGCATGCCTCTACATCATGTGTGGGAAGCAGAAAGTTCCTTTTTAAAGTTTCTTTTCTTGTTAAAGAATAAGTGTGCTAATAACTTTGTTAAGCCCTATCCTATGTAGCTGTTAGACATGCCATGCTTACAGGCACATAGTACATTCTATGTCCTTGTTCTTTAACCAAGATATCTGTGCTGGATGTGCTCACAGGAATGTCCCAGCTCTCCATTGCTTTTATCTGTTTAGAAAAGTTTTAAGTTATTAGCCAATCGGGTTTTGGTTTAGATTGTGAGGTCTGGTTCCAACCAACAGAGATAAGACACAGCAGTAAGGACGACCCCAAATGCATAAGGGATACATTTGTGTGTTTTTCTTTGTTCATTGTACTCTTGTTGCAAGATGGCTAGCGAGGGTACCCTTCCTGCAATCCAGGAAGTGAAAATTGTGTTGCTGAAAGATCCTTTGTCTCAGTGCTAATTTTTCTTTGCGGCACCAAGCATGTATTTCCAACATCATGACTGCCATCAGTGGTGCCTAAAGGGTAGGGGTCACAGCTGTGTCTTCTGGGAAACCACACCCTGGAGTCAGATTTTAGAACATGAGAGGCAGAAGTCAGAATAATAACTCAACGCAAAAAACGTGGTTTGGGGGAAGCCTGGCCCCTAGGACTTCCACTGGGGCTCTTAATAGCCAGAGGCATTTCAAGCATCTTCTGAACTCCCTCAGAAGGACAGAATTAGACCCTCTCTAGCTGTGAGGTGCAGTCCAGTGTCTTGTACCCCAACTCATCCAAGTACTTCATACGCAGTCAGGTGGGCCAACATTCTATTAACCACAGTTTTGGGTAACTAGAAGTATTAGAAACTAAACACCGGGCTGTAGTCATGACTGCACAAGTACTGACTTTGGAAAGTCTCCTTACCTGACATGGGCCTCGGCTTTTCATCTTTATGGAAGAATTGATAGATACTGTTTTAAAAACTGCAGTCCCCGTCCATTAGTGGGTCATGAAATCGGTTTAGAGGGTTGCACCCAGTATGTGTGCACGTGTGTGTCTTCATACATTACACGTAGTAAAGTGCTGCTTCAGCACATTGTGTGTCTATGCTGGCTGTGTGGGGGGGTTGAATGGGTCCAGATGTCAATTTTATTACATTCTGTGGGTTGCCTTCAAAAGGATTTGAGAAGCCCTCATTCCCATGACCTCTCAGGGCCCTTCTGGCTCTGAAGTTGCAAGTATCTGAGTGGCTTTACTGTCTTAGCCTTAATTAAACAAACCCTCAAAGGCTCTCCTGGGGCTCAGTGTCTCTGGACATCTCTTTTCTCTTCAAACATTAGATCAGAACTGGCTTCTGAGGCTGGGCACGGGGGCTCATGTTTAAAATCCCAGTACTTTGGGAGGCTGAGGCAGGTGGATCTCCTGAGGTCAGCAGTTCGAGACCAGCCTGGCCACCATGGTGAAACCTGGTCTCTACCAAAAATACAAAAATTAGCTGGGCATGGTGATGGGTGCCTGCAGTCCCAGCTACTCAGGAGGCTGAGGCAGGAGAATTGCTTGAACCCAGGAGGTGGAGGTTGCAGTGAGCCAAGATCACACCTCTGCACTACAGCCTGGGCGACAGAGCAAGACTCTGTCAAAAAAACAAAAAACAAAAAAACAAAAAAACAAAAACCCAAACAAACAAAACGAACTGGGCTTCTGGCCTGGGATCTCCAAGCCTCTGATGGCATGAGTCCTGAGGCGTTCACTAACCACCCAGCGCAGGAACTAGACACACAAGCATGGGTATTTGGCTCCTCTGGGGGACAGACATCCAAGCCACTGACTTTAAATCCTGCAGAGCTTGTGCTGTAAGGGCCTCAACATCAGATCAGGGCTCATGTCCTGGCTCTGTGTGTTTCCTCACTATGACCTCAGACAGGTGATTCCAATCCTCTAAGTCTCTGTTGTTTCTGCTGTCAAGTGGGCTAATGAGCCTTTCCTCACTAGGTTGTTGGGAATATTTGATGAGATGATGCACATAAAGCATCCACTACAGCGTCCTATACACAGTAGGTGCTCAATCAATGGCACTTGTCATGGAAGAGGACCACCAAACTCAAGCCCAAGAGTTTTGATTCCAACCATTGGCCCTAAACTCAAGTCCCAGGGGCCAAGGCATGTGTCTGGGGAAGAAGGTGGCCCCTCTTCTCGTCTTCCCAGGCTGCCCCATGAAGCATTCACTACATTGGATGTAGCCGCCAGTGATGCTGGAATTGCCTTGGTCCCGCTTAGGGGAGCACTGGTGAGCTGTCAAGAGGGAGTAGCAGCAATCATGGGTGAGACGGCACCTGTGGGGAGACCCAAGCTGGGTCCAGGGCACACAGCCCTGCAGCCGGTCCCAAAGTGGTGCATCTCCACACAGCCAGCCTTTGCCTGGGTGGTGCCCTCTTCCTGGAAAGACTGTCCCCCTACCCCACCGGCAAAATCCCTCCCTCCGTGGAGGCTGCCTGGTGCACTTCCTCTGCTTTCCCAGCAGAGGTCCTCCTTCCTCTTCTGGCTCCCACACTGTTCTGTTACTCATCTGCTCAAACACCTGGGGTTAGTGCTTCAACACACATTTATCGTGCCAAGCCTGGGCTAGGCACGAGGCCACCCCATCCACCCCCACCCCCACCCCCTGTTAGTCTCTCAGGGACTGACATACAACAAGCAAGAACTCCACGCTGTGATGAGAACAGGAGGTCAGTGAACGCATTTTGAGGTGAACCAAGAGGCTCTGTCTGCCGGGCGTGGTGGCTCATACCTGTAATTCCACCACTTTGGGAGGCCAAAGCGGGCAGATCGCTTGAGCCCAGGAGTTTGAGACCAGCCTGGGCAACACAGTGAGATTTCACCTCTACAAAATATTTTTAAATTAGCTGAGTGTGGTGGTGCACACCTGTAACCCCAGCTACTCAGGAAGCTAGGAGGTGGGAGGATCGCTTGAACCTGGGAGGTTGAGGCTGCAGTGAGCTACTGCCCTCCAGCCTGGGTGACAGAGCGAGACCCTGTCTCAAAAACAAAAATGAAAGAGGCTATGTCTAAGCAGGAGGGTGGCAGTTTGCCACGAACCCCTCGACTCCATCTCCACTAAAGCCAGCAGAGATTAGCACGCGCTGCGTGAAAAGGGTCTGATTTACAGTCACTCAGCCCCCTCCTCCCGCACAGGCGACCTCGTGACTCTTGTTCAGTGAGCACCTCTTCCCGGTGGCACGGCACAGCCTCCACTGGGACAGAAGGAATCTAGGTGTAGGGGAGAGGAGAAAGCTCTGTACGGCCGGGACCTGGTGGATTCTGATGTGCCCCAGGGATAGACAGGTAAAGAGCTGCTTCAGAACGACCAGAGCTCCAAGAGGAATCGGAACGGCCGGTCCAGGGGCTGGACATCTGTATCTGTCAATCAGCTCTCCAGCGATGCAACTGGTGGTCAGGTGTGGTACACTGGGAAGATGGACAAGTCCTGCGGGGGCCATATGGGTCACTCACACATGCTATTTTCTTACTCTGTGCCAAAAGATGAGCAAAACTTACTTGATCTATTCATACATATCCACAGGTATACCCTGAAGACATCCCCAGAGGCTGAGGCAAGCTTTGGTCCTGGTACTCATTTTTCAGGTGTCTAAATTTGGGGCTGTGCACCACTCAGGGGTAGATGGGTAGGAGGTGCATCCTCCTAATGAATACAGAACAATACGTCAGCATCATCATCCCCCTAATGTGGACAATTTATAGCTTTCTCCTTTAAAAATGTATTTAAGCTGGGCATGGTGGCTCACACCTGCAACTCCAACACTTTGAGAGGCCAAGTGAGAAGAATCACTTAAGTCCAGGAGTTCAAGACCAGCCTGGCCAACACAGTGAGACCTCCTCTCTACAAAAATAAAAATAAAAATTAGCTAGGCACAGTGGTGTGCACCGGTAGTCCCAGCTATTTCAGAGGCTGAAGTGGGAGGATCGCTTGAGCCCAGGAGATCAAGGCTGCAGGGAGCCATGATTGCACCACTGCTCTCTAGCCTGGGCAACAGATCAAGCTCTTGTCACATATAAAATAAAATAACAAAAATTTATTTAAAACATTTTTCGTCTTTTGATAGAACTTTTTCTTTAAATGTGTTATGCACCTCTTTGCCTTTTTGAACTGAATACAACTCCTATAACTTGGTTATCCTTTTCTAAATTATTTGGGGACATTGTGTGCATATCTTGGCAGTGACCGATTCCTGGCCCAGCAAAGAGCTGGAGGGATAGTGAGAGAAGCCTTACAGAAAGACATGTTGCGACTCAAAGTAACCTATGCATCAATTCCAAAACGGTCGATTCTGAGAATCAGTGAACAACTCATTCATCAAATCGGGGCAAGCCTGATTCAGAGAAACTGACAATTCTTTGGTTACCATGTCTCTTTGAGTCATCAGTTCTAAACTGTTGATCCAGCAAATTCAGAATGTTGCAAAACTGGTTTCCTATAAATCAAAGTGAACCAGGTGCTGGACGCTGAGATTATTCAGGTTTCCAATAAACTTGTGGGTTGCAAGCAAGTTATTGTTACACCTTCCGTACAGACCTAGAAGCCGTGGTTACGTCTGTTACTATCTTCTCTAAGAAACTCCATATAGAGACAGCTATACTGTCTTATTGAACATCTAGTGGAAGCTCTAAAGAGTCAGTTTACACACTTCCTTTCTACACAGACCTTTTCACATTGTATGCTTTTCAGAGTGTTTTTGAATCCATGACCCAATTTGCACCTCACAACATCTCATTTTACAGAGTGGAAAACCGAGAGATAAACAGAAAAGTCTGCCCCCAGGTTAGTAGTGAAGCCAGGACATGAACCAGGTTCTCAGATCCTGGCATTTGGGGCGGTCCTGCCAGCCTGAGCTGGTCCCCTATGGCCGTGGTACGAGGACTGTGGCTCCTCTGTGCACCCCAGGGCTTTCCTGGTGCCGGACACCATTGAGCAGATCTCCATGTGCATAGTGTCCCAAGGGCCTTTCACAATGCCCTGGCAGTGACCTATTCCTGCGACCCTTGAATTGTGACATTAACCCTATGAGGGAGGTCCTGCGAACACCGCATCCTAGGCATGAAGGGGCCCGGGCACAGAAAGGTTAAGGAGCTTGCCCCAGAGCCATTGCTGGGAAGCTGTACACAAAGCGTTGAACCCCAGATCCTTCGTCCAAGGCAATGTGTGTTGAACCAGCGTGGTTCCCCCTGTTCAAAAAGCTACCCAGGCAAGGCTTCTGTTCAAAGCTCAGCCAGCCTGGCTGCAGTCTCAGGAGGGGAAAGTCACCAGTCGCTGACACCATGGGCTGCCCCGGTCCCCCAAGCCACAGTGACAGCTACGGGTGAGGTAGCTGAGGAGAGGCCACTTGCCCGTGGCTTATCAGGTCAGCACAGAGCTTTAACAAGCTGCCCTGGGTGAGGACAAGCCCTGTGGGGAAAGAAGGAAATGCCAGTGGCTGCTACTGCTCCTGCCAATGGTACCACTCACAACCACCACGACAATGGTGATAGCCACTGCCCTGAGCTCCCCAGCCAGGCCCCATGCCCAGTGCTCTCGTCCTGTCATTCCTCCCTCACAATACCTTGGGAAGACAGCACTAGAATCCCCATTTTATAGGTAAAGAAACTGATGCTCAGAGAGTTTCAGTGACTTGTACCTAAGATCTCACAGCTGGGAGTCAGGAGACTCCATAGCTGGCAACCCTGGTGTGTGGGACCCTGAGCCCATCCTCTTGACTACTATGCTAGAATATTTCTCCTGCCACTTTCCCATTGCACATATTCCCCGGAGAGTCAAGATGGACAGACTATTGTGCCTCATGTTTTATTTTTTTATTTTTCCATTTAACATAGCTTTTCACTTTGGTCACTTTGGTGTTGATGGGGAATTGCAGGCCAGTGTCAGGCAGAAAGACTTCTGCTACTCTTTTTTTTTTTTTAGTGATGGGGTCTCACTCAGTTGCCCAGACTGGAGTGCAGTGGCACAATCACGGCTCACTGCAGCCTCAACCTCCCTGATTCAAGCAATCCTCCTGTCTCAGCCTCCCAAGTAGCAGGAGACTGCTATTTATATAAATATATAAATATATTTATATTATATTTATATTTATACAAATATGATTTATAAATATATTTATTTATATTATATTTGTATAAATATATTTATATTTATATAAACATAAATTGATATTTATACACATGAGAGTTCACATAAAATAAGTAAAACTCAAAGAAGTGGTTAGGCTCAGGGTTTATATACCCTTTTAACAAAGGAAAGTGGGTTTGGGCTTCAAGGGACAATAAATCATGGGGAAGTGACTAGGAAACATACGGGAAACTAATGGGAGATAAGGGCTATTACAGTGAGGTCAGTTTATGCAAATCACTCTTCTCTCCTTGGTGCAAGCGGAGGGGGGCATCTTTCTCAGAGGGAAATTGTACTTATTTTTATGGCCACCCTCTGTTTATGACAAGTGATACTTGTTTTCCCTACACCAGAGGGACAGAAATTTCCTTCTTAAATAAATCCTTAAATAAATAAACTTAGGCTGGGCCCCCGGTGGCACACGCCTGTAATCCCAGCACTTTGGGAAGCTGAGGCAGGTGGATCACCTGAGGTCAGAAGTTTGAGACTAGCCTGGCCAACGTGGTGAAACCTTGTCTCTACTAAAAATACAAAAATTATCTAGGCCTGGTGATGGGTGCCTGTAATCCCAGCTACTTGGGAGTCTGAGGCAGAAGAATCACTTGAACCCAGGAGGTGGAGATTGCAGTAAGCCAAGATGGCACCATTGCACTCCAGGCTGGGTTACAGAGGCACACTCTGTCTCAAAATAAAATAAAAATAAAGAAATAAATACATTTAGATTGAGTTTAAAGGAAAAAGCAAATATTCCACCAGACCTCAGGAAGGTGACCTGTGACAAGCTGAGGTCTGAGCGTATTCCTCCCCCATCTTCTACTTGACAGATGAAGCCTTGGGTGCAGGTGACCTGGAATGTGGTCTCCAGCTTGGCAGCCCAGGGAGGGAGCCATGCCTGCACAGGATGAACAGCTGCTCTGTCTCTGGGTTGCCATGGAGACAGGTCGCTGTCTGCTACAGGTGCTGCGAGTAGGGGAAGTGGGGGTGGTAGGGGTGATAGAGGAGAGGGGGCCTACACGCTTTTTAGCATGTAACCCCTGGCCAGGTGCATCAGAATCTTGGGAAGCATTTGTTAAAAACTGTCAACCAAGAGAATCAAACTCTGCAAAATATTTGAAGGTTGTATTCTGAGCCAAACATGAATGACTGATGGCCCATGACACAGCCCCCCAGGAGATCCTGAGAACATGTGCCCAAGGTGGTTGGGGCACAGCTTGGTTTTATACATTTTAGGGAGACATGAGACATCAGTCGATACATGTAAGAGTATATTGGTTCGTTCTGGAAAGGCGGGACAACTGGAAGTGGAGGTGTCAGAAGCCTTAGAACAAGAGTAACTCCATGTTGAACAAGGGCTGGGTAAAATGAGGCTGAGATGTCCTGGGCTGCATTCCTAGACAGTCAAGGCATTCTAAGTCACAGGATGAGATAGGAGATCGGCATAAGATACAGGTCCTAAAGACCTTGCTGATAAAACAGGTTGCAGTAAAGAAGCCGACTAAAACCCACCAGAACCAAGATGGCTACAAAAGTGACCCCTGGTTGTCCTCAGTGCTGCACTCTTGCCAGCGCCATGACAGTGTGCAAATGCCATGGCAATGTCCAGAAGTTACCCTATATGTTCTAAAAAGGGGAGGCACGAATAATCCACCCCTTGTTTAGCATATCATCACGAAATAACCATAAAAATGAGCAACCAGCAGCCTTCGGACCTGCTCTGTCTATGGAGCAGCCATTCTTTTATTTCTTTTTACTTCCTTAATAAACTTGCTTTCACTTTACTGTATGGACTCACCCTGAATTCTTTCTTGTGTAAGATCGAAGAACCCTCTCTTGGGGTCTGGATCCGGACCTCTTTCCTATAACCGAGGCTTCCAAGTCGTAGGCAGATTCAAAGATTTTCTGATTAGCAATTGGTTGAAAGAGTTATTATCAATAAAAAGGAAAGTCTGGGTTATGATAAGGGGTTGTAGAGACCAAGGTCTTATCATGCAGATGAAGCCTCCAGATAGCAGGCATCAGAGTTAATAGATTGTAAATGTTTCTTATCAAACTTAAGAGTCTGTTCTATGAGTAATTCCAAAAGGGAGGAGGAGGTTTTAATGAGGCATGTCTGGCTTCTCCTCTCCATCATGGCCTGAAACTAGTTTTTCAGGCTAACTTTGGAATGCCCTTGGCTGAGAGGAGGGGGTCCTTTCAGTTGGTTGGGGGACCTTAGAATTTTATTTTCGGTTTACAAAATGCAGGCTCCTGGGCTCCACCCTAGACCTACAGAATCATACTCTTCAAGTGTGGGGGCCCGAGAACCTGCATTTTAAACTTGCTTCCCTGGGTGATTTTTTTCCACCACAAAGTTTCAGACCTGCTGCTTTTGAAGCCATCCTCAATAATTCTGGCCAGAAATACGGTTATAATGAAGCATTAATCAGGCTGCAATTTGGCCCACTTCCATGTGACTAAAAGTCACATAGCAGTAGATGCTGACCCATTTGCCTCCCATGTTACTATAGATAGGATTCCTGATACTGCAATTGATTTCTACCTCCACTGTTCCTATAGATAGGATCTCTGGCATCAGAATCACAAGACTGATTTGTTTAAGGATTGCTTAGGGTGTTTTTCAAACCCCCATTTCCAGCCACTAGTTTGAAGCCTCTCACAGAGGAACGGGATCAGCATGAGAATGCATCTTCTCCCTCTCCCTGTCCCGTGACGTCACCCTGCACTCTTCCACCGTTCAATGATCTCCACACGTCGTCCCACTCCAAAACCCTTAAAAACCCTAGCCCCAGATTCCTCAGGGAGATGGATCTGAGGTTCTCTCCGCTCTCCTTGTTGGGTGACTCTATGTTTGAACCTCCTTCTCTCCCGCAACCTGGTGTCTCAGCGGATTGACTTGCTGTGTGCAACGGGCGACAGACCTATTACAGTGCCAGCGTAGGCCAACCTCCGTGTTGCTGCAACATGACAGTTTACCAATGCCATGGCAACATCAGGAAGTTACCCTATAGGGTTTAAAAAGGGGAGGCATAAATAATCCACCACTTATTTAGCATATCATCAAGAAATAACCATAAAAATGGGTAACCAGCAGCCCTCGGGGCTACTCTGCCTATGGAGTAGCTATTCTTTATTCCTTCACTTTCTTAATAAGCTTGATTTCACTTTAATCTATGGACTCACCCTGAATTCCTTCTTGAGAGAGATCCAGGAACCGTTTTTTGGGGTCTAGATCTGGACCCTTTTCTTGTAACAAAACCACAAAATCACTACCTGGGATGGTGAGGGTCGCACCAGGACCCAGGACTTAACATGGCTTTTGCTCACTTTCGTCCAGTCTCCACTGCTTCTTTCTGGGGGTAAGGGGTGGGAGAGGCACCAAGTCTTCTTCTGTCACCCAGGTTGGAATGCAGTGGCACGATCTTGGCTCACTGCGACCTCTGCCTCCCTAGTTCAAGCAATTCTCCTGCCTCAGCCTCCCAAGTAGCTGGGATTACAGGCATGCCCCACCACACCCAGCTAATTTTTGTATTTTTAGTAGAGATGGGGTTTCACCATGTTGGTCAGGCTGGTCTTGAACTCCTGTCCTCAAGTGATCCACCCACCGTGGCCTCCCAAAGTGGCCTCCACCACTTCTCCATGAGTGAGTTACCTCAGGCGAGAAGTTTAACTCATCAGAACCTGTGTCCTTGTCTGTACTGTGGGGCCATTCATACCCACCTTAGTTTTAAAAAAAATCATACCCACCTTACTGGTCATGCAGAATGAAGTGTGAGTGTAAATGAGAAAATGTATATAAGGTTCTTAGCAAAGGGGATCCCAGAAATTGGCATTTTCGCATTCCCTCTCAGGAAGCCAGAAGCTGCTATGGCTGAATTTTCCTCTCGTCTGTCTGCTGTGCAGTTCCTGGACTGGAGTTTGGGGCAGGGAGGACGCTTACCGCAGGGCCAGGGCCGGCTGCTGCTTCATATCAGGGCTGAATCCTTGAGGAAGGAACAGGGACAGCCTCGGCTTCCTCTCACCCCAGCCTAGCCCTGGCCCCTGGAAGGGGCTCCAGCAGAGGCAGACCACCAGCAGAATGCACTGTGACCCGCCTTCGGTGGTCTCCTAAACGTAGGGGGAGTGTTCCTGGCAGAGGGTGAAGGGCTAATTTCTGATTGTCCCGAGAGAAGGGCTGGGAGGTGGCAGGACAGCCCCGCCTTTCCAACCTGCCCACCCACCCCTTCTACCTTGTCCCAACCTTCTCACTGGTGGGAAGTTCTCAGTAGGAAACAGATGAAGGTTTGGTCAAAAATTCCCTTTCAAGGGTAGGCATTATTGGTTAATTTTATTAATCACAAATTGAGAATCAGAGAAGTACAACTGTCAGAGATGTGTGAACCAGAGCAACGCCATCTTGAATAGAAGTTGGGGAAAATAAGGCTGAAACCTACTGGGTTGCATTCCCAGTTGCTTAAGGCACTCTGAATCACAGGATGAGATAGGACGTCAGCACAAGATACAAGTCATAAGGGCCTTGCTGATAAAACAGGATGCAGTAAAGAGGCCGACTAAAACCCATCAGAACTAAAACGGCCACGAGAGTGACACCTGGTTGTCCTCAGTGCTGCACTTCCGTTAGTGCCATGACAGTTTACGAATGTGGTGGCAACATCAGAAAGTTACCTTATAGTGTCTAAAAAGGGGAGGCATGAATAATCCACCCCTTGTTTAGCATATCATTAAGAAATAACCATAAAAATGGACAACCAGCAGCCCTTGGAGGGCTGCTCTGCCTATGGAGTAACCATTCTTTTATTTCTTTACATTTTTAATAAACTTGCTTCCACTTTATGGACTCACCCTGAATTCCTTCTTGCGTGAGATCCAAGAACCCTCTTTTGGGGTCTGGATCTGACCCCTTTCTTGTAACAAAACCACAAGCCCAAGCTCACACAGCTGGGAAGTAGTCCGGTTGAAAGAAAAAGGAGGCGCTTTCCTATCAATCCCTACTCATTCATTCATTCATTCATTCATCCGTCCGTCCGTTTGTTCATTCATTCATTCATTCAACAGAAATGTTCTATGCCCCTAGCCTTGTTCTGGATGCTAGGAATGTTGTGGTCCTTCCTCTGTCCAAGGCATTCATATTCTAGTTGGTTGCTGGGGTGAGAGAAGTGAGTTGCTGAATGCTGATTAAGAAAACCATCAGAAAGTGTAAAGCAGAGAATTAAAACAGGGCAGGAAGATTGGGAGTAACCATGGGTACGAGGTGGTTGCTTTCAGTCAGGAGGGCAGGGATATTTTCTTGGAGGGAGAAGCAGTTCAGCTGAGCTCTGGGTGAAGAAGGAGTTTGTCTTGCCAAGAGCCAGGGGAGGCTTCCCCCAGCAGAGGCCCCAAGGTGGACAGGGCTCAGCCAGGAAGTAAAACCTGAAAGAGATGAGAGAGGACTCCTCAGCCTGACTTCACTGACCTTGCCTTGAGCTTTTGCAAACTGCTTTAAAATCTCTTCTTTATTTTAAATTAAAACAATAAAATAGAGGACTCTGAGCTCTAGAGAACAACCCAGGTCACCCAGTGGGAGAGATGGGCTATCTAGGCTGGTGCCCTGAGGTCAGGATGGCCCTCTGGTTGACCTCAGTCAGGAACCGCAAGTGTGAATGTTCCCAGTCCTTCTCAAGGGGACACTGAGAGAGGGTGAGGGGGTGGCAGGAGCCCAGCTCCTCTTGTGCATCACAGCAAGGTGAGGATGTGGGGAAGGAGCAGAGGCATTTGGAAGCAGGATTCATCTGGAAAGACAGGCAGGGCCTTGGAAAAGTCGTCCCTGTCACTTTGCCCCTGGGCTGGGCCCCCTGGAGGTGGAATTCTGCATCCCAGATGGCCTGAAGCTTGTACCTGCCAATGGGTAGGTTTCTGCCTTTGACACACCTCAGCTGCACCTGGTAGTCCCTGGGCGTGGCTAGCCCCCCCTAGGAGCACCCCGGGCTGAGTCAGGGACTGCCTCAGTCAAGAGTGTGGGAGGTAGGGTGGGACACAGCCCTGGAGCCAGAGAGACCTGGGTTCGAATCCCAACCCTATCACTTATCAGCCAGTGACTCACCCTTGGAGTTTCAGTTGCTACAGCTGTAAAATGCAGTAACAGTACCAGCGCCTCAAGGTAATTGAGAGGAGGGGTGAATGAGCATCACCGGTGTTCAATGTCCACTCCACGTCCCACGATGGGCGGAGCCTAACCCCGGTGGGAACAGGAAGCACAGTGGCTGCCTTTGCCATCCAGAGGCACTGAGGGGGCTGGTGGAAAACCAAAGCTCCCCTGGGAATCTCTCCTTCCTTGCTGCCTCTTGTCCGGTTTCAATCACTGGACACTGGTCCAGGATAAGAACTTGCAAGGTGGGAGATTCCAAGTCCTGGCTGCCTGAGGCCCCATCTGCGTGTCTAGCCTCCTAAAGTCCCATGTCTTTACTCATCTGAGATTTATTCATTCATTCATCATTCATTTATTTGTTCAACACATCCCTATTGATCACCTACGACATATCAAGCCTGCCCTGATAAGGTGGTCACAGATGGGAGCACCCTAGGCACAGCCCTGCTCCTGGCCACCCAAAAGTGAGAGCAGGTTGCAGTCCTTGGTTCTGGGCTTGCTCACCTGACACAACTTCCATCAGCTACCTGCCGCTCAGGGACACTGATCCTGTTCCCTCTTGTGGGTAAATAAATCCTAAGAAATTTAAACCAACCAGGCTCAACCCATTGTCTTGGGCAACCTCTGGGTTAGGGTGGCCTGTCCTGTGGGGAAGTCTGCTGGCTGGCACTTGGGGGCTTATTAAAAAGACACAGGAAGAGAGGAAGACACAGGGTCTTCTTGGCTGGATGCTGTCAGGTCCTGGCCTGCGGGCTGGCATTGTGATTGCCAGCTTGGAGCAGTGAGGGGAGTTATCCAGAAGGCAAAGCCAACACACAGAGGGTGGCTTGTCAGGAGCAGGAAGGAAACAGGGCCCTGGTGACATCAAGCACCGAAGAGCCAGACCTGGAACCACCTCCTCTCTGAACGTTTCATCATGTGAGACCATAAATGCCCGCATTGTTTCAGCCCACTGAGTCACAGTTTTTAGCTGGAAGCTTCTTAACTAATACAAACAGGATATGGCAAGGAAGCAGAGCCAGAAGAGGCTGGGGCAGAGCTGTGGCTCTGCCTTTCTTGGGTTGTGGGACCTCAGGAGGGTCCTCAGTTATAAAATGGGGACTGTGATGCCTAAGTCAGCCAATGTTGGTATTAAGAGAGAAGTTGCCGCAAAGCCTCAGGGAGCTATTGGGGCAGATTTGGTGAACGATGTCTCTTGAATAAATGGATACGATGTACGGAGGGGAAGGAGGAGGACACTTTCTCCTCCTGGTTTCCCTTGGGGGTGACTTTTGGATCTGGTCACTACATAACAACGGTAACCATGTAGTTAACATTTAAAGTTATCACCCTGTGCCGGGTGCCTGCTGTGCTAGGAACTTCATCTACACTAATCTTACTTGAGACAAACATGAGCACCTTCCTGTTTTCTTCTTTTTAAATAATTTTCAGTCTGGTGCAATGGCTCACGACTGTAATCCCAACACGCTGGGAGGCCAAGGCAGGAGGATCTCTTGAGCCCAGGAGTTTGAGACCAGCCTAGGCCACATGGCGAGACTGCATCTCTACAAAAAATACAGAAATTCCCCGGGCATTCTGGTGCCTGACCACTAAGGAGCCTGGGGCAGGAGGATCACTCGAGCCATGGAGGTCGAGGCTGCTGTGAGCCATGATCACGCTGCTGCATTCCAGCCTGGGCAACAGAGCAAGACCCTATCTCAAAAAATAAATTATCATTTTTTGTAGAGATGAGATCTATGTTGCCCAGACTGGTCTCTTCTTATTTTCATTTACACTTTAAACATAGAGAATATTTCCTCCTAGTCAGTGATATAAATGGATTTTGTTTAAACTAGACTTTATTTTTGTTTTGTTTTATTTTTTGAGACAGAGTCTTGCTCTGTTGCCCAGGCTCAAGTGCAGTGTCACGATCTTGGCTCATTGCAACCTCCGCCTCCCGGGTTCAAGTGATTCTCCTACCTCAGTCTCCTGAGTACCTGGGATTACAGACACCCACCACGATGCCTGGCTAATTTTTGTATTTTTAGTAGAGACGGGGTTTTGCTATGTTGGCCAAGCTAGTCTTAAACTCCTGACCTTGGGTGATCCGCCTGCCTTGGCCTCCTTAAGTGTTGACATTACAAGCGTGAGCCACTACGCCTGGCCTAGACTTTATTTTTATATGGTAGTTTTAGGTTCACAGCAAAATTGAGAAGGTACAGAGATTTCCCTATGCTGTGCCCCAACAGGCACAGCCGCCCCCGCCTTCCCCGAGTATCCCCATCCAGAGTGATGCATAGAACTGGAATTTGAACCCAGCATCCACAGTCTTTCATTCCTATGACACTACCTCACATGAGCCACCGCATCTCAGAACTGCTCAGGTAGCTGAGGCATGGATGGTGCCACAGGCCCAGAGCATGGGCGACTGCAGGTGCCTGGAAACAGTTAACTACACACAAATGGCAGATTGGGAGTCCTCATAGGAAAAGGGTGTCTTTCCTTAGAAGCAGAGCCTGAGACAAGGATTCTTGTGCAAACACTTTACTGAGAAAGTACTTTCTGGAGAAACCTGAGCGGGAACCAGGAAAACTGGATAGGCTATGGGGTGAGACCAAGTAGAGAGGTGGTTCCAGGAGAGGCCTGGCCTCAGCCTGATCCTAGGAGGAACTTGAGGGTGTTGTTCCATCCAGACGATCTGCACAGAGGCAGGGGGTGGCAATTGTACCCTCCATGGTGTCAGTCTCTCCTGGCCATGGGTGACAGGTGGCCTTTTGGTGGGAGGGGTGGGGCGGGGGCCAGGCAGCTCTCAGTAGGGCAATGCTCAGGAGGAGGAGGCAGATTGGAGCACTTGGCTGCCAACACCTGGCCTTACTCTGGGAGACTGGCCTTGGGCTTGAAGGATCTGGGTGGGTCATCCACACCATCTGCTGTAACCTCTGTGTAGCCACTGTGGGCTCACCCCAACCACAGGCATGAATCGAGCACCTTCTATGTTGGAAAACAGGGGAAACAGAGATGGCACAGACATGGTCTCCATCCTCCAGAGGCTCCAGTCTAGTTGGGGGAGATCAGAGATGTTCTATTTGCCACCTTAGGCCAAGCTTGGTGATGGCAGAGCCATGAAGCCAAGCTGTGGGAGCTTGGTGGAGGGAGTGAACCCTTGCAGCCAGGGAGGAGGAGTCAGCCCAGGGAGACTTCCAGAAAGTAGTCCTTTGAACCCAAGGAGGTGGGGATCCGTCGTGATGAAAGTAATAGCCATTCAGTAGCCCCTGGTAATTCACCCTGAGCCAGTGCCTGTAGGCCGGACAAAGTACTCAAGGCTCTGGTGCCTGGAGCCACAGAGCTTGTCTAGTGCTTCACCCAAGAGGGATTTCCAGAGCTCCTTCTTGGTTCTGAGTGTTGCTTTCGGCACCAGGGATGCAACTGAGTTTAAGACAGGTATGGTCTCCACCTGCAGGGACTTCAGAGCCTGCCTGAGGAGAGGGTCACATGGCCAACTGTGCGGGGTCCCCAACACCTATGAGAGGCTTTATCTTAGGACAGTGGAAGGCCTTGAGGTTTTAAGAGAGACAGCCACATGGACAGAAAGATCAATATTGCCCTTTAGGGTGGCTGTTCCAGTTGCAGATCTGAGATTATATTAGAGGGGTGAGAAAGGACCGGTGGGGGGCCAGCAGGTGGGGGATAGCCGCAGACCCCTCCCCCCACCCTGATGCTTTGGTCCAAACACCATCCCTGAGGGCTTCCTTGTTTGGGCTTCTCCCAAGATTCCCATCCACCCTCAGAGGATACAGCTGCGGCCTGAACTGGGAGGATCTGGAAAGCTTCAGAAGGTCAGCAGGAACTGGTAGGGTGTTCTGGGGGAGGCTGGGACTACCTCCCCCAGGAGTGTTTGAAAAGCCAGGCGGGTTCAGGTTAGATACTGGGGTGGGGACGCTGGAGCTCCAGGCTGAGGAACAGGGTAGAGGGTGTGGGCTTCTCCTAGCACCCAGGGGTCTGCCCCTGGCAGTAGGGCCGCCAGTAGAAATGCAGTTTCTTCTGGTAGGTGTCCAGGTTGCGCTTCAGGCAGAAGGCCACGGCCTTGTCACAGGCACACAGCTGCTGCTCACACCAGCTTCCCTTGTCAGCTGTGGGTGGAGGATGGGGAGCTCTGTGTCTGTCCTTTCCCGAGACAGAGTCAGGTATGGGTCTAGCAGTCTTTGAAGGCCGTGCAGTTCCTGCTCAATCGAACCCAGGATGGGAACCTGGGGAGGTACCCATCCCAGCGACCTCAAGTCTAGCTGCATGACCTTGGCCACATACCATAACCTCCCTGTGTGCCATTGTATCTCCACTTATTTATTCACCCATTCATTAAACAATTATTGAGCACCTACCGTGTCTTGGCAGGAGAGGACTGAACGATAGAGGCATGGGAGAGAGGCACGTATTAGAGCACCACAAGGAGGAATAAACAACTATGCAAAGTGGAAGTAAGGAACCATGCAGAGCTAGGAGAGAAGAAAACAGAGTGGAAGAGCCGTTCGAGCTGAGATCTGAAGGGTCTGCTCTTCCTGGAGAAAGCTGGGACTGGGGAGCGGGGGATGGCAACAGTCTATGCAAAGACTCTGGGCAGGAGGGGTCACAGTTTCATTATCTATTAAGTGGGGATAGTGGTAAGAGCTGCCTAGGGGGTTGTTATGAGAGTTAAAGTAAAGAAGACAAGGCATTTAGCCTATAGTAAGTGCTCAATAAATGTTGGATATTATTGTTACTGTTACTATGAGGTCCTCAATTAACAGCAGCTGCCTTGATGAGCCCTCTTGATGAGCCTTGGAGACCTGCTACATTTCTACACTTGTGATGCTGGAAAGGATGCAGGGGCCAGGTGCCCTGGGTTCTAGCCCAGGCTCTGTCAATTGGAGGCAAACACTTCCCCACTCTAGTTTTGGTTTCCTGGTCTGTACAATGGAGATAATCAGGGTTTTGCTGATCCTCGACAGGCTGCTGTGAGCATCAGTGATGATGAAAATCACAGCCAATCGGTAGCCCTGTGTAATTTATTGTGGCAGGCATCCTGTGAGGCCCACTCTGTCTGTTTCATTTTGGTTCTTACAATAGCTGAATGGGGTAGATTACAGATGAGGGAGGTTCCGAGAGGTTAAGCAATGTGGTCGCCAAGCTGGTCAGTGGTGGGCCTGAATTCCCGATGTTAAAGGGGTCAATCCTCCCATGGGCCTTCTCCATACCCCCACACCCATTCTTGCCTCTTCACAGTCCAACTGCAGCCAGTGGGCCCATGCAAAAAAAGAGAGGTCTAGTAGCTGTGCTGTGAAGGCAGTGGGGCCAGAACGCCCTTCCTGGGTCTCCAGCTCCACCCTGAGGTCTGGGTACTCACAGCAGTAGATTTCCCCCTGGGAAAAGTTGTATCTGTAATGGTCTGTGTGGAAGCGGCACCCATGGGTCTTCAGGTGGGCGTAGCAGCAGTCATGGGTCCGGCAGCACCTGGAGCAGACAGAGTGCACAGCTGCACGGGTCCCTGGCCTACTGGGGTCTCTGGCTGCTCTTGCCCCGGAGAAGAGCCCATGTCCCCACCTGGGAAGAGTCAAGGCCTGCAGGGCTCCAGTCTTCCTTAGGATCATGATTAACTAACAATTTTTTAGCGATTCCTATGTGCCAGACACCTGGTTTATCTATGCATTCTGTCTTAATCCTTTAGACCACCATGGGATGGAGGTGCTCATATTATCCCCTTTTCAGAGATGAAGAAACTGAGACTCAGGGAGGTCAAGCCACTTGCCCAAGGTCACACAGCCTGTAAGTGGCAGATCGGGGCAGTGCCCCCGGGCCTGGCTGGCTCTCACCGCTCCTCTAGCTGACTCCCAGGGTTGTTATGAAGATCAAATGAAATAATGACAAAAAGAGGGTGGGGGCTTTAAAAAAAACAATGTCCATTGCAGTGGGGAATGAATGCGGTCATCGTAACTAGAGTAGGGGATGGGAGGGCAAGGGAGTGTCTGGCCTTCAGGGACCCTGGGGAACCTTCTGTAAGGGAAGCTCCAGGAGGGCTGGGATGGTGTTGGCGCTCAGTGGCTTCTAGCACGAAGTAGACGCTTGCCAAAATGGATTCAACTCAACTAAATGAATAGGTTGGTGGAGAGGAAAGGAGAGTCCTGGAGTCGGGGGCAGGTTAGGATTGCCATCCCTGGGAAAGGAGTTACCAGTCGGAGGCATCTTTGGGCTGGCCTTTTCCACCTAGTCCGCAGTGACAGCCGTAGGGCCAGTAGGAGAGGAAGGGTGTTTTCCCAGTCACTTGCTTGACCATCTTGTTCAGGTTCAGGATCCCGCCCTGGATTGGAATCACACCTGCCAAGCAGCCCAGCAACCAGGAGAGGAGAGAAGATAAATTTCAGGGCAGCACCAGTAGGCACAGGATGGCACCTCTGCTCTGCCCAGACCAAATGGGTGACCTCAAATGATGATGAAAATAAAATGACATCTACTACTGCTATTAAAATAAAAGCCACAGGCTAGGCACAGAGGCTCACACCTGTAATCCCAGCACTTTGGGAGACAAAGTCTCACTCTGTTGCCCAGGCTGGAGTGCAGTGGCATCTCGGCTTTGGGAGGCCAAGGTGGGCAGATTGCTTGAACCCAGGAGTTTGAGACTAACTTGGGAAACATGGCGACACCCTGTCTCTACAAACAATACAAAATTTAACTGGGTGTGGTGGTGCACTCCTGTCATCCCAGCTACTTGGGAGGCTGAGGTGGGAGGATTACCTTAGCCCAGGAAGATGGAGGCTGCAGTGAGCCAAGATCATGCCACTGCACTCCAGCCTGGGCAACAGAGTGAGACTTTGTCTCAAGGAAAAAATGACAATTATTGAGTGCTTACTATAGGTCTTTTTGCGTATTGATTTCTGGACTCCATTTGGCTAGATAATTACTGTTATATTAAATAAATAAACTTTTAAATTTTGGAGTAATTCTAGATGTAAAGAAAAGTTGCAAAGATAGAAAGTTCCTGTATACCCCTCAGCCAGTTTCCTCCAGTGTTATCCTCTGACTTATGATTCATTTGTTAAAACCAACATTGGTACGACGAATATTATTTTTAATCCCCGTCTTACAGATGAGCAGTTTGAGGCTCAGTAACTTGCTCAAAGTCTTGGTGGCTGGTAAATGGAGCCAGAATTCATCACTTAAGATGGTCTGGTTTCATTCTCTGTCTCTGGGAATTGAATTCCCACTCCACAATGGGAAGAATAGTCCCAACTCACCCTTCTTACCCCCAGCCCCTAGAAAAATCTGAGTCTCTAATAAAGGGAGTGTGTGGGTCTCCTGGGAGACAGAGTGATTTAGAAATCAATGCTTTTCATGGATAATTTTATTTCATTCATAATAACTACTGGTTAGAATTAATGGTAAGGGGAATTTATTTTACTGGAAGAGAGAAATGCATTATGTTGAGTTAGGAGAAATAAAATATATTAAGTCCATGAATTCAGGTGGGAGGTTGGGAGAAACAGATAAGACAAAAGGGAAGAGAAGTGCACATGTGTGCAACCCCAGGAGATGATTCGAGAATGCAGGCAGCACACATCAAGATGGAGCCCACAGTCTCAGAGACACTGGGCTGGGCAGCCCCGCTTCAAGTGAGCCTAGTTATGGAATCCGCACCCAACCTCAGGCAAATGAAGTCAATAGTTCAACCTCCCTTCCCACCCCAACGGGCTCCAATGTGGTGTACCCTAACGTCTGTCTTCTTAGGCCCCCACATTGGGGCCCGTTGGGGTGAGAAGGGAGGTTGGGAGGAACTCATGCAGTGGACAAAGAGTGAGACCACGGGTGGGTGGCCTTGGGTTGCAACTAAAAGTGACTGGGCCTTCATGTCCCCAGTGTGTTCCCGCGATGCATGGGAGTCCCTGTTGCCATGCCTGTTTGACACGGTGACCCTAGCTGTTAAGACATGTAAAAGAGAAGCCTTCCTAATCTTTAGCTGCACTGGTGAAGGATCCCGGGGCCTCTGGAATCATACACAATCCATCAGAGATTCCTGGATTCCATAAGGAACCCAACTGCAAATGGAGATTCCACCTTGCAGACCAACCAGAGCCCCATGTTCAGAATCTTGCCTTTCTTAGGGTACCTCTGTCCTCTTTTTTTGCCCTAAATCCAGCCCTTTCAATCTGGGCTCAGAAATATAGGAACTTAAGTCACACCTGAATGATGAAGCTCTCCCTTGCCACATGAGAAATACATTCAGCTTTGATTCAGAATGCTTTTGGGTGGTCTTATTGGTCATTTTTTTTTTCGAGATGGAGGCTCACCCTGTCATTCAGGCTGGAGTGCAATGGTGTGATCTCAGCTCACTGCAACCTCTGCCTCCCAGGTTCAAGTGATTCTCCTGCCTCAGCCTCCCGAGAACCTGGGATTATAGGCAGGCACCACCACGCCTGACTATTTTTTGTATCTTTAGTAGAGACAGGGTTTCACCATGCTGGCCAGGCTGGTCTCGAACTACTGACCTCATGATCCACCCACCTTAGCCTCCCAAAGTGCTGGGATTACAGGCATGAGCCACCGTGCTCAGCTTATGTGTCATAATTTTAAGATGAGGAGGACCCACCCTGAGAAGTGGAGCTGGAGCTGTGGCTGGGGAGGTGATGGTGAACTGACTCAGCTTGTCAGCAGTTCTTGCCTGGGTAGCTTTTCCCACCCTTGGCTGCCACTGATGGGGATGAAGCTCCTTCTCCCAAGGGATGAGCACAGTGGGTGGGAGGAGGTGCCACTGCCATCTTTCATACATGTGCCATGTGCAAAACTATTATTTACGCTTACTCAACACTTAGTATCTGTTTTCTCATTAGAGTCCTTCTAGCAGCCCTATGAAGGGGGTTGTGCCCATTTTACAGATGAGGATATTGAAAGGTTGGGCAATTTGGCTAAAGTCGTACTGCCAAGAGATGACGGGGCCTGCATTGGACTGCAGGTTCATCTGTGTATTTGATCTCTGCAGTCTCTTCCCTCTTTACATCTGAGAGATACATTTTTGCAGCTTCAATGCAAATTTCCTAGCAGTTTCTGCTATAATCCTGGAGACATGTTCCTCTAGAGAATTTCAGAGTCCCAAGATAACATAAAACTACATTTAAACACGCAAGTCCTTTCCCAATCACAATTTTAAGATGGATTGAGGAAAAAAAGGCCAATTTCCTAGCAAGTGCATTTTATATTTGGTCTGCTTAAGATCAAATGGAAATTGTCCCACCCTTCATCGAAGGTCAAGGGAACCCTCTTCCCAGGTTCTAGGAAGATCATGAACATGAAACAACTCTAAAAATATGGAGTGCTATGCATTCATAAAGGTTGTTCTTTTTTTGGGGGGGTTGGAGTCTTGCTCTGTTGCCAGGCTGGAGTGCAGTAGCTTGATCTTGGCTCACTGCAACCTCCACCTCCTGGGTTCAAGCGATTCTCCTGCCTCAGCCTCCCAAGTAGCTGGGACTAGGTGTGAGCCACCATGCCCAGCTAATTTTTGGATTTTTAGTAGAGGTGGGGTTTTACCATGTCGGCCAGGATGGTCTCCATCTCTTGACCTCATGATCCACCTGCCTCAGCCTCCCAAAATGCTGGGATTGCAGGTGTGAGCCACCATGCCTGGCTGACAATGTTGTAATTATTCAGTGGGAGAGGCAGGGATGAAGTGATCTGTGTCCAAAGCATCATCATCACAGACCTAGCAGGCCCCAGTTCTGGACTTCTAGTTTCTTACCATCACAGCTTGGCCACCCACTGCTGAAGCTGCCATGCTAGGAGACTGGCAGCCACTGAAGGCTCTTTGCAGAGGTGCAGAAGGATTGGGGAGTGGGGGCCAGGGTCCTAGGGATCAGAGCAACAGCCCTGCAATCTAGCAAAGAAAGCACAGGGGTGCACTGGCCTCCCTCCTTCCCTTCCCAGTCTGAGTTCGGTCCCCGACTCACCAGCCATCACCACCAGCCCACACAGCAGGGCAAGTTCCATGATCCCAGCTCAGGGCAATGGAGGCAGCTACTGGAAGTCCCTTTCCATGCGGGCGGCCCCCCCCTTATATCAGATGCACCACACCCAGCCTTGCCCAGCCCTCCCTCCCACCCCCACTCTCATGGAGGCAACACATGCTTCTTTCGCTTCCACTTTTCTGGCACTGGGGAGGTTTTTTTTTTTCAAACATACGGGTTTTGTTTCCCACTAATTTATTTATATTCATATATATGTATATTTTGAGATAGGTTCTCACTCTGTCACTCAAGCTGGAGTGCAGTGGCATGGTCATAGCTCACTGCAGCCTTGACCTCCTGGACTCAGGCAATCCTCCTGCCCCAGCTTTCCAAGTAGCTGAGACCACAGGCATGTGCCACTACGCCTGGCTAATTTTTCTTTTTTAATAAACCACACTATGTTATCCAGGCTGCTTCCAAACTCCTGGCCTCAAACAATCCTTCAGCATCAACCTCCCAAAGTGCTGGGATTACAGGTGTAAGCACCATGCCTTGATAAAAGAAACATACATTCGGTGTAGAAGATTTGGAAAACCTAAACGGTCAACTTAAAATCACCTGTAAATCTATTAAGCACCATTGGCATTTTGATGCATGTCCTTCTGTGGCCCTGTTGCTGCCTGCCTCTCTTTCTGTCTCTCCCTCTCTCCATACTTTCCCCTAACCAAAGTAGGAAAATGTTATCCATGCAGTGCTTCATAGCCTAGTTTTTCATTTGCTGATATAACTTGCAAATATTTCTGTGTCAATAAATATTCTTCTATAGTAACACTGTGAAAGGCAGGTTCCTATTTCATTATACTGCTATATACATTATTATACCGCTACATCATCTATCTAATGAAGCTCCATTGATGGATACATGGGGTTGTTTCTGATTTTTTTTTATTAATCTAGACTGTACAGTGAAAGAAGGCCAAATTTCAGTTCATGTCCAGAATTGTTTCCGTAGTATCTATGCCTAATGTGGACTTGCTGAGTCAAAGCACACACACAATTTGAAGGCAATTGATGTGTGTTGACAACTTCCCCTGCGGAAGTCTGCCCCAGTTTACATGTGAGAATCCTAATGAGGCTAATAGGGTGGAGCCAGCCCAACTTGGGTGGAGGAGCTGACGGGAGGACACACATGGCCACAGCACAGAGATGGTAGCCACCAGGGCTCCCCCAAGAACCTTGTCCCCCCACAGCAGAAACTGCTTCTTTGATACCTGTTAGAAGGCTGTCTAAGGACAACGCCCAGGCTGACCTCTGCTGCCAGCAAACCAGCTCATCCAAAAGAATATGCCAGCAACAGCCACTGCTAGGAGCTTCTCTCTCACCCTTCTCTTTTCTCTTCCCTCCCTTTTAACTCCGATTATTGCCTTTGTTCCTTGACTCAGTCAACCAACTGACCACCTCATATGTGTGCCAACAATCTACATGCAAAATAACTCAACAGCAAGCAAAAGAGATGCCTCTGGCACATTTTTTGATGCACCCCTGTCCACATAGGCTCAATATTCATTCCCTTGTGCACTTACCACTGTGATGTCTTACCCTGTAGACAATCCTAGACCGGGGCTCTTGGTGGGCCATGTGGCTACCTCTCAGAACCCACACCACCCTCCATCTGGTATGGAGGGTTGGGAGTAAAAGTAGCTACAAGTCCTTTGTTGATTCCAGAAGGCTTTTCCCTAATAGGAGAGAAGGGCTTTGATGCTGCAAAGCATCCTCATAAGCCCCATCTTCAGTGTTATCTCGGACACCTCCAGAAACCCCAGGGCACATCCAGCAGGCAAAGTGTGGGATCAGACAGATCTGGTTCAAATCCTGGTTCCTTCTCTTACCAACAGTGGGACCCTGGAATAATTACTTCACCTCCAGGAGCCTTAGTTTCTTCATCTGCAAAATAGGGTCAACAGACCCTCCCTTTCCTGATGGCTGTGAGATTTAGAGACAATGTCATAAAGCACATAGCACCAAGCCTCACCGATTCAGGGAATGCCATTACGGTAGCCACAACATGCCTGGAGGTTAAGAGGATTGGGGAGATGGGGTTCAAACTCAGATTGCCTGGGTTAACAGCCTGGCCTCCCTGACATTCTGGCTGCTTACCTTGGAGTAAGCTGATTATTAGCTCCATGTCTTCCTCTTGCTCCTGTGTAAGACAGGGGTGATGACAGTACCTACTTCATAGAGTTATTGTGAGGATGAAAAGATGATATGTGAACAGGGGTTGGTCCACAGCTAGAGACCAATAAATATCAACTGCAGTGACTCTCAACATCCTTCTCCTCCTCCTCATCACTGCTTATAATAAATAAACTGAATAACCTTTTCTTCTGCATGCTCTGTTCTGCTGTCAATCCTATTCATTGTTGTTGTTGTTGTTGTTGTTGTTTTCCATCTCAGTGCATTTGGTCCTCTCTATAAATTTGATCTGGGTCTTTTAAGTATCTTCCATGCTTCTACTGAACAAGTTCAATCTTTATCTTTTTATTTATTTATTTATTTATTTATTTATTTATTTATTTATTTTGAGATGGAGTCTCACTCTGTCACCAGGCTGGAGTGCAGTGGTGTGATCTTGGCTCACTGCAACCTCCACCTCCCAGGTTCAAGCAATTCTCCTGCCTCAGCCTCCCGAGTAGCTAGGACTATAGGCGTGGGCCACCATGCCTGGCTAATTTTTGTATTTTTAGTCGAGATGGGGTTTTACTATGTTGGCTAGGCTGGTCTTGAACCCCTGACCTCAGGTAAAACCTACCTCAGCCTCCCAAAGTGCTGGGATTATAGGCATGAGCCACCGCACCTGGCTTCTTTCATCTTCTTAAACATATAGAAGCTACAGTAGTTCCCCCTTATCAGTTTCCTGTCAGTTTCGCTTTCCACGGTTTCAGTAACCTGCACTATACAGGACACTGAGATATTTTGAGAAAGAGAAAGAGAGATCCACATTCCCATAACTTTTATTATTGTTGTGGAAGTTCAGGAGACCAGAGAGACCAATGGGTGAAAGAGGAGGACTTTATTTAGGTGCACCAGCTTAGTGGATTCGCATCCGAAAACTGAGCGCCAAAGACAGGGCTTGACCTTTTATACATGAAGTACAGAGTGGGGTGAAAACAAGTTTGCAGGTGCAGAACAAAGACAGTTTCTCGAGCAATGACAGGTACATAACTCAGGCTTACCTATGACTTTCACTGTGTGGCACAGATGCTTTTTATCTGCAGAGCTCAAGGATTTTAGCACGGGCTTTATCTGTTGGCTTCCGCCACAGCATCTAGAGGGCTGGAGTCCAGCCTGCTTAGGTATTTCTCATGACCTTCGCTGTGTTACAGAAACTTACAGTTATCAGCTCTGGAAAACAAGAATACAATAATTTATAAACTTATAAAACTTGCAAAGCAGGATACAATTCCACAGGAGGGGGAAGGACTCAGGGAAGTTTGCTTATAGAAGAAAAATTTGATTTCTGCCCCTCTTTCCCACATTATTATAGTATATTGTCATACTTGTTCTATTTTATTATTCATCATTGTTGTTAATCTCTTACCATGCCTAATTTATAAATTGAACTTTACCGCAGATTTGAACAAGCGTAGTCTATCTGGGGTTCGGTCTTATCCGTGCTTTCAGGCAGCCACTGGGGGTCTTGGAATGTGTCCCCTGAAGATAAAAGAGGACAGCTGCAGTTGTAACTTTCAATGTCCTCCATCTACTAATTCTATCATTTGTGTTATTACTGGGTATTTTTCTATTGTTTGATGGTTTTTTTAGTATACATTTCCAGAAGTGAAATTTCTGGGTCAGAAGATATAAAGGTTTTTGGAGGCTGGGTGTGGTAGCTCACACCTGTAATCCTAGCACTTTAGGAGGCTGAGGTGAGTGGATCTCTTGAGGCTAGGAGTTCAAGACCAGCCTGGGCAACATGGTGAGACCCCATTTCCACTAAAAATTTTAAAGTTAGCTGGGAGGCCGGACATGGTAGCTCATGCCTGTAATCCCAGAACTTTGAGAGGGTGAGGCGAGCGGATTGTTTAAGACCAGGAATTTGAGACCAGGCTGGCCAACATGGTGAAACCCTGTTTCTACAAAAAATACAAAAATAAGCCAGGCGTGATGTTGTGCACTTGGAATCCCAGCTACTCGAGAGGCTGAGGTGGGTGGATCACTTGAGCCCAGGAGGTCAAGGCTGCAGTGAGCCAAGACTGAGCCATTACCCTCCAGCCTAGGTGACAGAGTGAGACCCTGTCTCATAAAAAAAAAAAAAAAACAAGAAGAGGTAAAATTCACTGAACATGGTGATGTAGGCTTGTAGTCTCAGCTACTCAGGAAGCTGAGGTGGAAGGATGGCTTGATCCCAGGAGTTTGAGGCTATAGTGAGCCATGATCAAGCCACTGCACTTCATTCAGCCTAGGCGACAGAGTGATATCCTATCTCAAGAAAAAAAAGCATTATATAATTTACATTTGAATAATTAACAATGAGGATGAAGATATAAAGATTTTCCTGCCTTTTCCTATCTCTGAAAGTCTGTGTGAATTTGAAATCCCTTTGCTTCTGCCCATCAGCAGGTCTTAGTATCTATTGGGCCTGGTTGTTTCTTGGGATGTATCAGCAAGCCTGTGTGTTTTTACTTCCCTGGCAACAGTCGGAAAAACATTGATGATACTGTTAGGCCACAACCGGGCAAGCTCTCCAGGTGGAGGGTGGAAGGGAGCAGGAAGGCTGTCAGATGCTGAGAGGGGAAAATCCGTTAAAAAGAGCTACTGCTGACTGAGTTTGTACCGTGTGTCAGGCCCTGAGTTCTTAACTCATTTGATTTTCACAGCCACACTATGAAGAAGACACTGCGATTCCCATATTACAGGTGAGGAATAGAGAGGTTAGAAACTTAACCAGGGTCACACAGCAGGTACAGGCAGAGTTCGGGTTAGACCACGGCTCTGCTGGAGCCCGCCTTACTGTGTGGGGGTTACTGCCCTAAGAACTCCACACATAATAAATATAAGTAGGTACTGTCATAATCTCCATTCTACGGATGAGTCACTGTGTCTTGGAGCTCTGCCATACGAATTCTCTTACCCGCCCAGCATAGACAGACGTGGAAGTCAGAAGAGTTGGCAGAACCTGGAAATTGGCTGCCTCCACCCTCACTGCAGACCAGAAGAGAGTGAACCCTCTTTTTCATCTCCTGAGAATACCCCCATGAGGTGACAACACGTCCTCTCAGCCCACGGCATGAGACCTTCTCTGAAAACCAGAATAGTCCCATTGCCTGGATTCCATCCACCATGAAAGCCTGCTGGAGAGTATCTGAAATGAAGCTCCGAATTCCCACAGGTTCGCAGGATCGGAGGGAAGCCAAAGGAGAAGGCCTTCCCCAGGGCGAGGAAGAGGGAGGTGCGAGAGATCAGCTTGTGTGGGAGAGTGACCCACTTTTCTCCATCTGAACCAAAGGAAATGGTTAAACAACTGGAACCCTCCAAATGCCTGTCAACAGCAGAATGGACAGACCTGTGGCAGTATAGTCACCCGATGAGAACACCATGTCAACAAACCACAATGACACACAAGGACATGGATGAATCCCACAAGCATAGAATGAAATATGAGGCCAGACACCAAAGAGCATAGGGTAGGAGCAAGACTCCATTGCCATGACGTTCCACAACAGCCAAGCTCATGTGTGATTTCACAAGTCAGGACAGCTGTTCCCCATGGCTGTGCCTGTTGATTGGAGGGGGTTACTAGAGGTCTTCCTTCAAGGGGTGCTGCTGATGTTCTGTTTCGTGTTGGTTACATGGGTGTGCTCACATTGCAATAATTCATCCAGCTGTTCACTAAGGTTTGTGCATTTTCCTGGATATATGTTACATTTCCATGCATCTGAATGATAATAATGAGGATGATGATGATGGCTTAACATTTTTTTGTAGTGCCTGTAATCCTAGCACTTTGGGAGGCTGAGGCAGGAGGATCCCTGGGAGCCCAGGAGTTTGAGGCTGTAGTGAGATGTGATTGTACCACAGCACTCCATCCTGGGTGACAGCTGACACCCCGTCTCTTCAAAAAAAAAATAGGTTCAAACTTCAGCAGGAAGTTTGAAATCCTTCCAGATTATTAGGTATCCTTCCAAATTATGAATAACCGAGGTCGTGTAGTAGAAGGAAAGACCCAGCTTTGATATCAGAAGGTTCTGTCTTTGGCTTCTAGCTTAATAACTGTGTTAACTTGATCTGGTTGCTTCATCTCTCTGAGCGGCAGTTTCCCATCTGGAAAATGGCGCCCAGGATGCATCTCCTTTAGGCTTGTCGTCATGATCACAGGTAGCACGATTGGCACATGGTAAGTGGTCATTCATAGGAGGAAAAGGTCTAGGGTTCTAACTCAGGCAAGGGGCTGGGCAGACTGCCCTCTTTCTGTGCCCCAAGCCCAGAGAGTCTTGTTTCAAAATGACACAGAGCTTGTCACATGCAATGGGGGCATTCTTGGGCCAGTGGTCACAAGAAGGCACTTTCAAAATCACTTGAAATCCCCATGCTCAGCAGCTTCCAGATGGCCACTGCTGCAAGGTTCTTTCCTGTGTTTAGATCCAGCCCAGCCCTCTGTTGTTTCATAAAGGCCACATCTGGTGGGAGGTCACAGAGTCTGGGCGTTCAGAAGGAGGCCTGGGGGTCAGAGAGACCTTACGTGGATCCTGACTCCTCCTCTGTTTTCTCATCTGTTACATGGGGCGGAGGAAACTGATCATACCCAGCCAGTGGGATTGTTATGAGAATTCCTAGACGTGTGGCATGCATGGCGCTTGACAATGTGCTTCGTGCAGAATAAACACTCAGTAATGATAGTTGGTGGTGCTGTTACTAGTATTAGCTCATGGGAGGAAAAGAGCACACTTCCAGGAAGTCCCACAGGAGCTCAACACATGATTCCATTCCAAGGACATTCCCGAGCACCTACACTGTACTCAGCACACTGAGTCTGCAGGGTGCAGAGACGAAGGAGCAAGACAAGCCTTGCCCACCAGGAACTTCCAGTGTCCGCAGAGAGACCAGACACTTTTCCAGCTGGTGGGGACCTGGGCGGTGCAGACAGTTGGCCGCCTGTCTGATGGGTGCAGGTGAGAGGCTCACAGTGATTTGCATAGAGGTGCGTTGCCCTGCCTGAGGAGTTGGAATGGGGGGCCAACTGTGGACACCAAGATAATTGTCTGGTGGGTTTGACCTGAGCCCTGCAGAGAGAACCCTGTAGAACCTCCTGGTACTCCTCTGGTCACCGAGAGGAACTCTGCAAGGCACAGGTGATAGAGGACGTCATTGTTGTGTGAGATGGGACTAGGGGCACACACCTCTTCCGTGCAGAGCGTGGTATGTATGGCTCTGAGGCTGGGAGGCAAGGCGACTTTCCTGGCACCCTGAGAGTCTGCAGCTTTGGGGGAATCTAAGGTCAGCACCCTGGGGTAGGCCCGATCTCTGTGGGTGCCAAGACTTCTGTGAGTGGCTATGAGTGGATGTCAACCGCGGGCAGGGGAGCAGAGCAGAGGGATATGAGTGGCTGGGGCTCCTGAGATGCTTCTGCAGATGCTCAGATGGGAAGGCTTTATTTTGGGAGGGGTGGGAACTGACTTATGAGGGTGGGACAGAAGCATTTCCTCCTGTTAATATGATCCCGTAGGCACTCACAGCCTCCGGAGACCTGGCAGAAGGGTCAGCCTGGAGGGTTCACCAGCCACTCCACAGGAGGTAATAGCATGTGGGCACACACAGAGTCTTCCATCTCACTCGCTGCTCGAAGCACATTTTATATTTGGGGCACTATTTTTTCCACGTGCAGATGAAGTTGGTGGGCTCCGAAGGGTCTACTTCCTGTCTCTATGAATTTGACTAAGTACCTCACATAAGTGAAATCATAGAGCATTTCTCCTTTTCTACCTGACTTCTTTCATTTAGCACAATAGTCTCAAAGTTCGTCTGTGTTGTAGCATATGTCAGAATTTCCTTTTTTTTCAGGCTGAATCATATAATCTATTTTTTAAAATAGCTTTATTGAGATATTCACATACCATACCATTCACTCGTGTATAATTCAATTTTTTTTTTTTTTTGGTAGATTCACAGTTTTGCAACCATAACCACAATCTAATTTTAGAACTTTTTTTTTCTTTTCCTTTTTTTTTTGCAAGAAGGTCTCACTCTGTTACCCAGGAGGCAGTGCAGTGGTACAATCTCGGGTCACTGCAACCTCAGCCTCCCGGGCTCAAGCAATCCTCCCATCTCAGCTTCCCAAGAAGCTGGGACTACAGGCACGCACCACCATACCCAGCTAATTTTTGTATTTTTTGTAGAGATGGGGTTTTGCCATATTGCCCAGGCCAGTCTTGAACTCCTGGGCTCAAGCAACCCACCCATCTTCACCTCCCGAAATGTTAGGATTACAGGTGTGAGTCACAACGCCAGGCCTAGAACATTTCTGATATGCCAAAAAGAAGGGTCTCCAGCCAAGGACTGACCAGAACCCATTATTCTCACCTTAAGTCTAATTTATCTCCCCAGAGGCTCATAGTCAGGAGCCATATGGTGATGTTATGGGCAGCACCACAGCCCATGTGTCCCCCACCCCAAATTGACATGTTCAGGTCCTAATCCCCAATACTTCAGAATGAGACTGTATTTGAAGATAGGGCCTTTGAAGAGGTGATTGAGTTAAAATGGTTACTAGCATGGGCCCTAATCCAAAATGACTGGTGTCCTTATGAGAGGAAGAGATCAGGACACAGACAGGTACACAGAAAAGATCATGTGAAGAAGACACAGGGAAAAGGTGGCCATCAGCAAGCTTAGAGAGAGGCCTCAGAAGGAACCCGCCCCACCAACACCTTCCTCTTGGAAGTCCGGCCTCCAGAACTGTGAGAAAATCCATTTCTGTTGTGTAAGCTACCCAGTTTGTGGGACTTTGTTATGGTGGCACTGGAAAACTAACACAGGTTAAGTTAAGAGAGGCCAGAGAAAATAATGAATACACGGTAGGCTTCTTGGAGGAGGTGAGCAGTTGGTAGGTCATTGCTCTCTTTCTTCTGCCTGCTCCCTTTCCACTGGCCCCCAGGTATGCATATAGGATCACTGCAGGACAGAGACCTGCTCAATCCCTGCGGGACAGAGGGACTGGCCCTGTCCTCAGGGAGCCAGCCGCCTGTAGTCGGGTCTCCCCTGGTTCATGGGGCTGAGACACATGGCTTCCCAGCTTGCTGCCTCAGTTTCCACCTCCATAAAACGGGAATAATGACATTTGATGCTTCCCTCTCCAGAGTTAACAGCTTAATGATTAGGAAATACTTGGTGAAATGGTCATTATCTAAATATTTTTGGTATAAAGGTAGAAATTATTTCTTATGAAAATTATTATTATTATTATTTTGTAGATTCACAGTTTGGCAACCATCACCACAATCTAATTTTGGAACTTTTTTTCTTTTTTCTTTTTTTTTGAGACAGAGTCTCACTCTTTATTGAGGTACAATTTATATAAAATAAAATATATCCACTTGAAGTTCCGTGAATTTTTACAAATGTATGACATTTGTCAAGCATTTGTATGATAGTGACAGAAGTGGACCAGTGACAACTACTGGTCCATTTCAGTCACTGTAGGTGAGGTTTTCCCTCTCCAGAATCTCAGATAGATGGAATCACACAATTTGAAGGATTTTGTATCTGGCTTCTTATGCTCAGCCTAATGCTTTTGAGGTTCATCCGTGTTGCTGCATGCATCAGCAGTGCAGGAATTTTATTGTTGAGTGGTATTTTGTTGGAGGGATGTATCAGGTTGTTTATCCTTTCTTCAGGTGATGAACTCTTGTTGTTTGTAGTTCTGGGCTACTATGAATATGAGGCTGTTATAAACACTTGTGAATAAGTCTTTGTATGAACACATGCTTTTTTTTCCTTTTGGATAAATACCAACAAGTAAAATGACTGGGTGTTATATGGTAAGTGCATGCTTAACTTAATAAGAAATTGCCCAGCTGTTTTCAAAAGTGGTTGTACCATTTTACATTCCCATCGTG
The DNA here is from genome assembly GCA_963573385.1 of Cacajao melanocephalus. Classification (NCBI taxonomy): domain Eukaryota; kingdom Metazoa; phylum Chordata; class Mammalia; order Primates; family Pitheciidae; genus Cacajao; species Cacajao melanocephalus. The sequence goes on along the minus strand of CAUYLG010012238.1, from coordinate 24,089 downwards.
GTGTAGGTAAGTTTCAGTTGCTTTATGCCCTCACTAAAATTTGATATGGTCGGTCTTTTTAAATTGTAGGCATTCTAAGAGGTGATCAATAGAATCTTATGTTTTAAATTTTTATTTATCTGGTGACTAATGATGCTGAGTAGCTGTTCTATGTGCTAATTTGCCAATATGTATACCTTCTTTGGTAACATGTTAGTTCACATATTTTGTTCATTTTTTATTTAGTTGTTTATTTTCTTATTAATGAATGTTGAGAGTCCTTTCTATATCTTGGATACAAAATCTTTATTGGATATGTGCTTTGCAAATTTTTTTTTCACTCTGTGATTTGTCTTTCCATTATTATTATTATTGTTATTATTATTTGGAAACAGAGTCTCACTCTGTCACCCAGGCTGGAGTCCACTGGTGTGATCTCTGCTCACAGCAACCTCCACCTCCCGGGTTCAAATAATTCTCTAGTGCCTCATCCTCCCAAGCAGCTGGAACTATAGGTGCACACCACCGTGCCTGGCTAATGTTTTTTTTTTTTTTTTGGAGACAGAGGCTCCCTCTGTTACCCAGGCTAGAGTGCAGTGGTGTGATCTCGGCTCACTGCAACCTCCGCCTCCCAGGTTCAAGTGATTCTCCTGCCTCAGCCTCCTGAAATTTTTTGTATTTTTAGTAGAGGCAGGTTTTCACCTTGTTGACCAGGCTGGTCTCAAACTCCTGGGCTCAAGTGATCCACCTGCTTTGGCCTCCCAAACAGGCATAAGCCACTGTGCCTAGCCTCCATTAACTTAACAGGATGTTTGAAAGAGCAGAAGTTAAATTTTCATGAAGTCCTTTTTACTGATTTTTTTTCTCTTACGTATCGTGCTTTTGGCATTGTATTAAGAAATCTGCCTAATCCAAGGTCACAACAATTTTCTCCTTCATTTTCTTCTAGAAATTTTATAAGCTTAGGTTTTATATCTAGGTCAATGATCCATTTTTTAAATATTTATTTTTTAAATGGTGGTAAATACACATAACATAAAGTTTACAATCTTACCCATTTTTTAGTGTACAGTTTAGTGCTGTTAAGTACATTCACATTGTTGCGCGACCGTCACCACCGTCTACCCATAGCACTCTTTTAATCTGGCAAAACTGAAACTCAGTACCCTTTAAACAAACACTGACCCCCATTCTCCCCTTCTCTCAGCCCCTGGCAATCACCATTCTATGTCATGTCTCTGTGAATTTGACTAAATACCTCATATAAATAAAATCATAGAGTATTTGTCCTTTTCCAACCAGTTTATTTCACTTAGCACAATGTCCTCAAAATTCATCTGTATGTCAGAATTTCCTTCCTTTTTAAGGTTGAATAATATATTCCACTTTTTAAAACGTCTTTATTGGCTGGGCATGGTGGCTCACACCTGTAATCCCAGCACTTTGGGAGGCCGAGGCAGGAGGATTGCTTGAGCCACAAGTTAGAGACCAGCCTAGGCAACATATATTCATATACCATACCATTCATTCATTTCAAGTGTATAATTCAATGAGTTTTTTGTGTGTATGTATCCATAGTTTTGCCACCATCACCACAATCTAGTTTTAGAATACTTCCGATACCACAAAAAGAAATTCTACCCAATCCCTGTCACCACACGCTCCCTTTCCTCAGCCCCTAGAAACCATCAGCTACTTTCTGTTTCTGCAGCTTTGCCTACTCTGGATATTTCATAGAACAAAATCATATGACATGTGGCCTTTTGTGACCAGTATCTTTCCTTTAGCAGTGTTTTCAAGGTTCGGCCATGTTATAATGTGTCACTACTCTATTCCTTTTAATGAGTGAAGGATATCTTCTTGTATAAATATACCCTGTTCATCAACTAATGGACATTTGTTTTTTTCTACTTTTTGGTTATAATGAATACTGCTGCTATGGACATTCGTACAGTTTTTTTTTGTGGATGCAAAAATGTTAAATGTACAACGTGCTAAAATGGAGACATTTCTCTTTTATATATTGTATTTGTCTGTTTTCACGATGGTGATAAATGCATTCCCAAGACTGGGTAATTTTTACAGGAAAAAGGTTTATTGGACTTACAGTTCCACCTGGCTGGGAAGGCCTGACAATATGGTGGAAGGCAAAGAGGACCAAGTCACCTCCTACGTGGGTGGCAGCAGGCAAAGAAAGAGCTGGTGCAGGCAGACTCCTGTTTATTTAAAGCCATCAGATCTCATGAGATTTATTCACTATCACAAGAACAACACGGGAAAGATCTGCCTCGTTGATTCAGTCGTCTCCCACTGGGTGTCTCCCACAACGCGTGGGAATTATGGGAGCTACAGGATGAGATTTGGATGGGGACACAGAGCCAAACTGTATCAGTTATAGACCTGGGAGTGGAATTGCCTGGTCTTAGGGTAACTCCATGTTTAGTACTTTAAAGAACTGCCAAGCTGTTTTCCACAGTGGTTTCACCATTTTACACTCCCATCAGCAATGTACGAGGGTTCCAGTTTCTCCGCCTCCTCACTAACTCTTGGTATCACCTGTCCTTCTGATCGCCGCCATCCTGGTGGGTGTGAAGTGGTATCACATTATGATTTTTGTTTGGATTTCCCTAATGACTAATGATACTGAGCATCATTTCACATGCTTGTCGGTCATAAGTTTATCTTCTTTGGAGAAATGTCTTTAAATCTTTTGCCTATTTTAAAGATTGCATCGTCATCTTTTTACTGTTGAGTTATAAGAGCTCTTTAGATATTCTGGATACAAGTTTCTTATCAGACATACGGTTTGCAAATATTTTCTCTCATTCTTTTTATTTTCTTGATGATACAGTTTACAGCACACATATTTTAAATTTTGATAAAGTTCAAATTATCTTTTTCGTGTCACTTGTGCTTTTGATATACTATCTAAGAAACCATTGCTAACTCAGCATCACAAAGACTTATTCCTATGTAAAGTTTATTTTTTTGGTGTGTGTGTGTGTATGTGTTTTGTTTTTTGTTTTTTGTTGTTGTTTGACAGAGTCTTGCTCTGTCTCTCAGGCTGGAGTGCAGTGGTACAATCTCAGGTCACTGCAAACTCTGCCTCCCAGGTTCAAGTGATCCTCCTGCCTCAGCCTCCCAAGTACCTGGGATTACAGGTGCCTGCCACCACACCCAGCTAATTTTTTGTATTTTTAGTAGAGATGGAGTTTCACCATGTTGACCAGGCTGATCTCACACTCCTGACCTCTAGTGATTGGCCCGCCTGGGCCTCCCAAAGAGCTAGAACTACAGGTGTGAGCCACTACACTCAGCCTAAAAGTTTATTGTTTTTCTTTGAAACAGAATCTCTCTCTTCCACCCAGGCTGGAGTGTAGTGGCACCATCACAGCTCACAGCAGCTTTGACCTCCTGGGTTCAAACAATCCTTTCACCTCAGCCTCCTGAATAGCTGGGACTACAGGCATGTGCCACCACGCCCAGCACATTCTTTCATTCTTTTTTTTTTTTTTTTTTTTTTTGTGGCAGAGATGAGATCTCATTATGTTGCTCAGGCTAGTAAAAGATTTATAGTTTACAATTGGGTCTCTGATCCATTTTGAGTTAACTTTTGTGTATGGTGTAAGGAAGAGGTTCAACTTCATTCTTTGGCATATGGGTATCCAGTTATCTCAAAAATGTTAGTTGAAAAGACCATTTTTTCTCTATTGAATTGTCTTAGCACCCTTGAACTATGATGAGCTGAGTTTTGATTAATTTTTATGTGTGGTTAGAGGTATGAACTGAAATTCTTATTTCTTTTCTGTTTCTCTCCTTTCCTTCCTCCCCCGATCCCTGTTCTGTTTCCCTCTCTCCTTCTCATCCTCTCTTTCTTCTTTCTCTCCCTCTGCTTCTTTTTCTCTTTCTCTCTCCCTCCTTCTCTATTTTCTCTCTCTTCATCCCCCCCATCTTTTTCTCTCTCCCTTTCTTTCTCTCTCTTTCTGTTGATAGTTGACCTAGCAACATGGTTGAAAATGCTGTTCTTTCTCCATGAACTTCCCTTTGTATCCTTGTCAGAAATAAATTTTCCACACATGTAGTAGGTCTGATTCTCAATCATCTATTCTGTTTCACTGACCTATTTGTTTATCTTTATATCAATACCATACTATCTTGATTACAGTAACTTTTTTTTTTAAGACAGAGTCTCACTCTGTCATCCAGGTTGGAATGCAGGACACAATCACAGCTCACTGCAGCCTTGACCTCCCAGGCTCAAGCAATCCTCCTACCTCAGCCCCCCAGGTAGCTGGGACTACAAGTGTGTGCCACAAAGCCATGCTAATTTTTGTTTGTTTGTTTGTTTGTTTGTGGAGACAAGGTCTTGCTATGTTGTCCAGGCTGGTCTCGAACTCCCGGGCTCAAGCAATTCTCCCACCTTGACCTCCCAAAGTGCTGGGATTACAGGTGTGAGCTGCTGCGCCTGGCCCACTTTATAAATCTTAAAATCAGGTAATGTAAGTCCTGCAACATTATTCATCTTTTTATAGTTGATTTGGCTATTCTAGATCCCTTGAATTTCCATATGAATTTCAGGATAAGCTTGTCAATTTTTATAAGAAAAGTCTGTTAGGATTTTGACTGAGAGTGCATTGTTGACCATAAAGCAAATGAGAATTGACATTGTAGTAATATTGCGCCTTCTGATTCATAAGCATGACATATCCCTTTATTTACTTTGGTCTTCCTTGATTTCTCTGAGCATCATTTTACAGATTTAATGTACAAGTATCCATTTTTTGGTCAATTTTATCCCTAAATATTTCATATTTTTGTATATAATTGTAAGTGTATTTTTAAAAATTTCAATATCCAATTATTCATTGCTAGTATGTAGAAGTACAATTATTATGACTCTTTTGTATTTTCATCTTATATCCTGCAACCTTGTAAAATTCAGTTGTTAGTTCCAGTAGCCTTTTTGTAGCCTCTGTAGGATATTTTATATGTTCTATTATGTTGATGCCAATAGAGAGCAACTTTCTTCTTCCTTTCCAATCTGAAGGTGTCTCATTTATTTTCTTGCCGGCTGCACTATCTGAAATCAGCAGTACAATGTAAAATAGAACTGGTGAGAATGGACAGTCTTCCTAATCTTTAGGAGAAAGGCATTCAGTCTTGCATCATTAAGCCTGGCATAGCCATACATTTCTTGTAGATGTCATTTATTTATTTTTGAGATAGAGTCTGGCTCTGCCGCCCAGGCTGGAGTGCAGTGGCTCGATCTTGGCTCACTGCAACCTCTGCCTCTCAGGTTCAAGTGATTCTCCTGCCTCAGCCTCCGGAGTAGCTGGGATCACAGTCATGTGCCATCACACCCGGCTAATTTTTGTATTTTTAGTAGAAACGGGGTTTCACCATGTTGGCCAGTCTGGTCTTGAACTCCTGACCACAGGTGATCCACCTGCCTCGGCCTCCTAAAGTGCTGAGACTACAGGCGTGAGCCACAGCACCCAACCATAGATACCCCTTTTCAAGTTGAGGAAGTTCTATTTTGTCTCAGTTTGCAGACAGTTTTTAAAATCAGGAATGGATGTTGGATTTTGTCAAATGGAGTTTGTTTTGTTTTCTTGGATTTGTTGAGATGATCATATGGATTTTCTTCTTCAGTCTGTTAGTATGATATATTACATTGACTGATTTTTCATGCAAAAACCAACCTTTTATTCCTGGGATAAACCCCACTAGGTCATGGTATATATGCCTGTTTGACAGCATTTACCTGTTTGCCAATATTTTGTTAAGAATTTTTTTTTAATCTATATTGATGAAGACTCGTAGCCCATAGTTTTTATTTCTTGTAATGTCTTTATCTGGTTTTGATATTAGAACAATGTTGGCTTAGTAGAATGAATTGGGAAGCATTTCCTTCGCCTTAATTTTCTGGAAGAATCTGTGTGTAATTCGTGTTATGGGCTTGATTGTTTTCCCATCACCCAGATTTGTAAGTTGAAGCTCTAACCCTGGTACCTCAGAACATGACTGTATTGGGAGACAGTGCCTTTAAAAAGGTGATTAAGTGGGATCAAGGGTGGACCCTAACCCAATGTGACTGGTACCTCTAGGCACACAAAGAGACACGAGGTATGCCACGTGAAGACATGGCACGAAGGTGGCATCTTCAAGCCACGGAGAGGGGCCTCAGAATGAAATCAGCCCTGCCAGCACCTTAATCTTAGACTTCTAGACTCTCAATTTCTGTACGAATTCCCTCCATTTATGGTATTTTGTCATGGCAGCCCTAGCAAACTCATACAATTGGTGTTACTTCTTCCTTAAGTATTTGGTCAGATTCACCAGTGAAGCCATCTGGAGCAGGAGTTTGTTTATGGGAAGGTTTTAAACTACACATTCAGTGACTTGCATAGATACACAGCTATTTCCAGTTGAGTGACTTTGTGTCTTTCAAGAAACTGACCATTTCATTATGTATTCTTACATTCATTTTAATACCAAAAATTACAAATAAAAAAAATAAAAACCACCAGTTATTCCACTGCTTAAAGACATCTGCTACTAATGCTTTTACAATGTATCCTTCTAGATTATTGTATGCACGTGTATACCAACTCCTTTTTAAAATGCTATTACCTTGTAGTACAGGGTGTTTATTTTTGTAACAGCAAATGTTATTTGAAAACACGATTATGGATGGATGGCTAATAATTTGCTTAACTAATCCCCTAATTTAAGTTGCTTCCAATGGCGTGGGGGGGGGAGCATCAAGAAAACATCCCTTCGGTGTCGCTCTTCTGTCTCTATGAGCAACTCAAGTTGGGCATCTTGGTTCACAGTCCCAGAAGTGGAATGACTGGGTCAACCAGTTTATTATTGACTCGCTATTGAGCACCCTGAGCTTGGTAGGGGGAAGGAAGAGGGAGAGGGAACAGCCGTCCTCCCCCTCAAGGATCAAGCCTCTCTGAGGACCAGGCCAACCACCGTGTCCAGCGGCAATTCCAGTTGAGAAATTAGCAATGACGCTGTTCAGAGGCTCTCAGGGGTCCCCGGCCCCAGCCTTCGACTCCTCGACCTCTATCGAAGCGGCTCTAGTTATCTGCAGGTTAGAGGCTGTATCTTCAGAATTTGAACATACTGCGCCTTCTCGATACTTCCTTCTTTGGAGTGTGGTGACATCACTAAGTGGTGCGCGCAAAAATGGAAGAAAGATAGAAGCCAACTTTTGTGCAGACAAGCGAAGGCAGAGACTACTCTTGTTTTCCAGTTACTCTCAGCCTGATGAGGCAGATGCAGCCTCGTCCCAAGGGGGAAGCCCTGGGCTTTTGGAAGAAACAAAGGCCCCTTCCTTCCAGGATCCCAGTCGGAGGGAAGTGTCAAGATTCACAAACCAAAACATATACAGGTAGCTACAAAGGAATGCGTCACCAAATGCAAATGAATGCCCTCCCAAACAAGGATGTGTGATTGGAGGCAGTGGGGTTTTTCCGGGAAAACTTCCAGGAGAGGAGACAGACCTGGATCCACAGAGGAAGCTGGGCAGAGGAAGGGTGGGGGCGGGGGTATGACATGTGGACTGTGGTTTGGTACAGCCAGAAGAGGAGGCTGGCAAAGCTAGGGGCAGGAAGGGAAGCTCCAGGGGTCTCTTCTGCCCCTTATCAGCAGGTTTGAGGACGGGTCACCTTGAAGGTGAGTGGGTTATCTGCAGTGTGAACTTCTAAGAGTCCTCTTCTCCCACCTCCCTTGCCCTCCCCTCCCGGCACCTCAATCCTCCCCAGGCTGGAGATCAGCCCCTACTTTGTTGTGGTTTGTAGACGGAGTCTCACTACGTTTCCCAGGCTGGCCTCAGACGCCTGGCCTCAAGCAATCCTTCCGTCTTGGCCTCCCACAGTGCTGGGATTGCAGGTGTGAGGGGTCATGCTGGCCCAGGCCTCTACTTTGTAACAATCAGATCTTCCTCTGGGCACCGACACCCGCCCCCCGCCCCATGCCACCCTGCTTCTATGAACATCGTCCTCATTCCATGAGCCCTTGTGATGTGCACTTACAGCTGGGGACTCAGAGACCAGGGAAGGGAGCTCTCTTGCCAAGGTCTCACAGCCGTGAAGTGGGGGAGCTGGCATGGGAGGCTATATCAGTGCAACTGCTCAACCCCCAGGCTCAGCCCGGGTGGCTCAGCCCTCAGAGGGGCTCCCAGAACTCACACCCCCTTGGATTTTCTCCAGCCCCATCTTTCTTATACACACCACCCCCCTTCAAAAAAGGCAAATGGTGTGGACAACCAGGCCCTGCCCCCAGGCTCTCCATCAAATGTAACTGTGCCCCCTACAAGGGCAAATCTGGCAATGTCACAACACTGCTAAGTCGGTTTAGGGAGAATCCCCAATTTTGTCCGCCATATCTGGCTGTGTTCCTCATCCTGCAGGGCCCCAGGGTGATGTCTGAGCGACCCACCAGCCTTCAGCAGAAATCGTGTTGCGTCGGTTTAACCAGAGTCTCCCAAACCCCCCAAGACCACTGATGCTGCTTCTGGATAACTTCCCATCCTCAGACCCTCCCCTGCTCCTTGGCTGTGAATTCCCGCTTTTCCTTGTTGCATCTGCAGTTGAGTCCAGTCTCTCTTCCCTGCTGCGGAACCCACTGCCGTGTCCCTACACCTGACCCCATGGCACCTTTGAACAAAGCCTCCCTTGCTTTGCTTCAACAAGTGTCACTGAGTGAGTTTTTTTTTCTTTAACAACTTTCAGATGGAGAAAGAAAGGCCTTTAGGGTAATTTCCTTTTGGATGCCTGGCAAGAGACCAATTCTCCTATCAGGTATGTAAACCCCCTAGTCAGGCAGGCCAGAGTGCCCGGGGGTGGGGACTGTACCAGCCAGCTGTGGGCAGGGCTGTGGGGGTGGGAGGAGGAGGTGGAGCCTCCTTTTTCTAGGGCATGTGTCACCTGCCTCCTGCCCAGGGGCATTGCCCCGGCACTCCCCTGCCAGTGTGCGAGGCAGTGTGAAGCTGGGGCCAGCTCCCTGCAGCCTCTGGAGTACATCACAGACCTTTCGAGACCTATGTTGCTGGCCCCCCAGAACCCAGAGCATGGCAGAAGGGGCACAGGCCAACCCCAAAGGGTTCAAAAAGAAGGTGCTAGGTAGATGCCCCTCTGAGGGGAGGGGCCCAAGCTTCAGGGCCTCCCGTCCTTCAAGAACCTCCAGGTAGGTGCCTGCTGCCCTGAGATGGAATGTCCCAGAGAGGGACAGGGACGGGGGTGAGGGACTGGCTGCTAGAATCCCTTTCTCCAGAAAGGAGAGCTCTGAGAGTCAGCATGGTGGACTGAGATGGTCAGTGCATTTCCAGCACTGGAAGGGCCTTTGGGATCATGTAGTCAACCCTCACATGGCACTCATGTGGCCCAAAGAGAGTGAGACCACAACCCTCCTGTGGCCCAGGGAGGCTGAAGGCACACATTTTGGAAGCAGTGCTGGGACTGGAATCCAGGGACTTAGGACATCCGGCTTTGGGTTCAAGACTCAGCTGCTAGGCTGGGTCACATGACTTCCTTCCTGGACTCCCTTGTGTGTGCATGGGAGGTCTGGCCTGAGGCAGCGGGCTTCCTGTCCTGGAGGCTGATGCGTGGAGGGGGCTTGTGCCTGAGTGGGGGCAAAGAGATGCTGGTGCCTCCTGGCTCTGCCGTCTAGGCTGTGCTACTCCAGGAGGGGCTGGGCAGGTGCTGATGACAATGCTAGGAGCAGCAACTAGGACATCAAGGGACAGCATTGATGACACCTGTCATGAGGCTCAGGAAGGCAGCAATAGGTCCAGCTCTGCCAGGGGTGGAGGGGATGGACTTAGGCTCTGGGTTTCATCCTCCTGCAGGTCTAGCCTGGGTATGAAGAAGTTCTTTGCCATGGCCATCCTCGCTGGCAGTGGTGAGTAACGATGCCAGGGGGACTCCTCCTTCTCTCCCACTCCTGGCCTGTCTCCCTTGACCTTGGGCACCTGAGTTATGGTTTCACTGACCGGCCTAGGTTCCTTCCTCTCTCTGGGCCTCTGCTTCCTGGCTCAGCCCAGCAGGCTGCACCCAATTCCGGAGCTGTTTACCCCTCCAGCCACCTGTAAATAGGCATTTATGAGCCCCGGGGGGCAGGGCTCAGAGCTGAGCAAGCATCGTAAAATGCTGTTGTTGGCTGGGCATTTGTGTACCTGAGTGTGTATCAGTGTGTGTCCATCAGACAGGAGTTAATGATTTTGTGTGCAGACAGACGCAGGCATCTGTGTGTGTAGGTGTGTCTGAGCACGTGGTGATGTCTATGTGTGCAACACGCATCAGTAAAGTATGTGACAGTGTAGACACCTGAGTGGCAGCCCATTTGTGTCTCTTCATGTGAGCATGTGTTAATTGGGGTGTGTGTCTCCAGAGTGTCCTTATGGATGTAGGGTGCATAGATCTGCAGGGGTGTGTGTGTGTGTGTGTGTAAGGTGGGTGTCTGTGTACCACAGAGTGGTGTGCGGTCAGGTGCTTCTTTCTGAGGGTGGTACTCAGGGCATTGTGGCTCCAGGCAGCTGCCCTATAGGATTACTGCATGAGGCTCTCCACGCAAACCTGACCCCGCCACGCGTCCTGACATCATTCATGTGGCGGGTGCCCCAGCTCCACAGACCATCGGCTGGGCCTCTCACTGGCCTTTCATGCCGGCTGTTAACCTCCCAGAACACAGCCTGGCTGGAGGAAAAGAAACAAATGCCAAAAACAAAAGTAAGCTTCCATGTGGCCAGACGTGAGAGACGGCTAGTTGCATTCAGGCAAAACGACCTGTTATTTAGAAGGCTACCACTTGGGTTCAGCCCAAGCTAGGGGCAGCGCCTTCAGCCCAACTGAATGTGGACCTGGATTCCTTCGCTTGGAGTGTGAATGTGGACGTGACCTCGGGCCAGGCCCCTGATTCTCCCCTGGATGCGTTGTGTATGTCAGTGCATCTGTAATGCATGAGAGTGTGAGTGTACAAGTGTGTGAGCGTATCAGGTGTGTGTGGGTATGAGTGTATCAGGTGTGTGTGGGGATGAGTGTGTGTGTATCAGGTGTATGTGGGTGTGAGTGTATCAGGTATGTGTGGGGATGTATGTGAGTGCATCAGGTGTGTGTGGGTGAGTGTGAGTATATCAGGGGTGTGTGTGTGTGCATCATGTGTGTGAGTGTGAGTGCACCAGGTGTGTGTGAGTGTATCGGTGTGTGTGGCTGAGTGTGTCAGGTGTGTGTGGGTGAGTGTGAGTGTATCAGGTGTGTGGGGGTGAATGTGAGTGTATCAGGTATCTGTGGGTGAGTGTACACACACTGATACACTCACATCCCTGCAGTAAGCCCAACAGCCCTGAGAAAACAATGCATGTCATCCTTGCTGGGGGCTTGCTCCATGCCAGGCACTGTCCCAAGCCCCTTCCATCCATCAACCCATTGAAAGCTCGCTGCAACCCCATACGTGGTACCTTATAGATTTCTTTCCTCCTGCTTAGCTGCCCACCCTCCTTGTCCCAGCTTCCTCTCCCGCTTCTTCCTGCCTTCTCCCCTCTACACTATGTATCCCTAGGCATTGGGAGGATCAGTCCAGACTCTCAGGATGAGAGAGGTTGGGAGCGGCCACCCACGGGGCAGGGGCTCAGAGCACCCCTGGTTCTCTTGCAGTTCTGTCCACAGCCCACGGCAGCCTGCTCAACCTGAAGGCCATGGTTGAGGCCGTCACAGGGAGGAGTGCCATCCTGTCCTTCGTGGGCTACGGCTGCTACTGTGGGCTAGGGGGCCGTGGCCAGCCCAAGGATGAGGTGGACTGGTAGGTACCAGAGGCCTAGGCTCCTGTCAGGGGCCAAACGAGGATAGCTGAAGGTCAGACTGAACTTGACCTCCATCCCTGAGAGGGGCAGACTTTCTTTCCCCGAAGAATTTGGCTTCTTTAATGAGTTGGTGACCAGAGCCTGCTCTTTGACCATGTTCTTTCCAAACTGTCTTGGACGCTCTCCGTTGTCCATCTCCAAGGTCATGGGCTTGGAGGTGTTTCAGCCCCTCCTCTCTCCAGGAAGGGACCTTTGACTTGCTCCAAACACACATGGGAGAGCAGTCACACAGCTGACACCCCGCAAAGGCAAGGGCTGGGACCCCTGCCCGCCTGAGACGGGAGGCTCTGAAGACAGGACTGTGCCTCCTCCATCAGACCGAGATTCCCGGAAGCCAAGCTTGTCTTCTGCTCCTATTTCCCCAACAGCTGCCAGCACCAAGTTGTTATCACAGAAAGCTTAGTAAATGCACAGTCACTCCACCACAGGTGACGGGGACAGCCACACTGCCTGTGCTTCCTGTTGTGCATCCCACCAGTCCCTGTTGACCCTCCAGACCTTTGTCCCTCCCTGGCCATGAGGCATAGCCAGAGGTAGCCTCTACATAAAGTTGATACTCCTCCAGCCTTGACTTAAACCCAGACAGGCCGCTGACCCCTCCCATAGCTGCAGCCGGGGCTCTAGGGGGAGAGCTGGGAGCCCTGTGGATAGAACAAAGACACAGGGGAGAATGTGTCCTGGGGTGGGTAGCTCTGGCTGCAGCCATGAAACTGAAGCTGTGAGGATCAGAACCTGAGGTGCCAGCCCCAGCTCTGCTTGGCTGTGTGACCTCAGACAAGTAACTGTCCCTCTCTGGGCTTCAGTTCAAACATTTGAGTTGTGAGAGACTGGAATACGTGATCAGAGGTCTGTGCTGGTGGGAGATGGGCCAGCCTGGCCATGCCTGTCCACTCAACCTCTGCTGGTCCCTAGGTGCTGCCACGCCCACGACTGCTGCTACCAGGAACTCTTTGACCAGGGCTGCCACCCCTACGTGGACCACTATGACCATACCATTGAGAATGACACAGAGATCGTCTGCAGTGAGTCCCTCCCGTGCCACCTGGGCCCCCGGAGAAGGGAGTGGCCGGCTCTATCAGCCTGTTCTGGGATGGTGGACAGCCTTGCCAGACAAAATACAGGCTGCTGACTGGATGCGGTGACTCATGCCTGTAATCCCAGCAGTTTGGGAGGCCGAGGCAGGTGGATCACCTGAGGTCAGGAGTTCAAGACCGGCTTGGCCAACGTGGAGAAACCCCGTCTCTATTAAAAATACAAAAATTAGCTGGACGTGGTGACGGGCACCTGTAATCCCAGCTACTCAGGAGGCTGAGGCAGGAGAACCACTTGAACCCAGGAGGCGAAGGTTAAAGAGAGCCAAGATTGTGCCACTGCACTCCAGCCTGGGTGACAGAGTGAGACTCTGTCTCAAAAAAAAAAAAAAAGGAAAGACAGGCTGCGCAGTGAAATTCACATCTTAGATATATAATGAAAAATGGTTTAACATTAAGTGTGTCCTAAATACTGCATGGGACGTATTGATACTCAAAATTAAATGCTAATATAAAATTAATTAATATTTATAGAAAATGAAATGTTTGGGACATACTTTTACTAAAACATGTACCATTTACCTGAAATTTTAATTAATTAATTAATACGACTGCTCTGTTGGCCAGGCTGGAGTACAGTGGTGCCATCATAGCTCACTGAAGCCTTGACTTCCTGGGCTAAAGTGATTCTCCTGCCTCAGCCTCCCGAGTTGCTGTACTCCTGGGATTACAGGCGAGTGCCACCACACCCAGCTGATTTTTGTATTTTTTTGTAGAGATGGGGTCTCACTATGTTGCCCAGGCTGGTCTTGAACTCCTGGCCTCCAGCTTTCCTCCCACCTCTGCCTCCCAAAGTCCTGCGATTACGGGTGTGAGCCACCAGCCCAACCTGAAACTGAAATTTAACCAGCCATCCTGTGTTTTGATTTTGGTTTTGCTTTTTTGCTCAGTCTAAATCTGACCAGCCTAGCTGTGGCTTTAGATCGTCTCCCTGAGGTGCTCTGCTGCTCCAGTCCTGGAATTGGCATCCTGGTTCTCCTGTCCTCCAAATTCTGAGTGATTCTGATTCAGTGGGTCTGAGTGGGGCCCAGGAATTTGGCCTTCAGCCAGCTCCCCAGATGGTTCTGAGCCTGCAGCTCTGCAAGGAGGCTGAGACGTGCTGGCCTGGAAGTTAGGAGACCTGGGTTTGAACTCGGGTTCCGGCTCCTTGCACCATGTAGACCTAACCCTGCCTGGCCTCCGTCTCCTCACTCATGGGTCCGTTGAGGGGTTTGGATCAGAGCAGACTCTTTCACTTCCAGTTCTGTCACTGGGACCCCACCTGCAGAGGTACCTCCATCCCAGGACACCCAGTGTTTCCAGGGATCCGAGGTATTAGCACCAGGCCTGGCAGGTCCCCTCATTTACTATGAGCTGGCTGTGACTATTTCCCAACATGCAGGTAAGCGCAAGTGGCATCCAAGTAGCAGCGCCCAGGTGTCCCTGCCCTGTCCCATTCTATGCCCCTCTCTGGGGCAGGACTCCCCCTGGCCCAGCCTGTGGGCAGCCCCTGGGCCCTCTTTGTCCCCATATCTTCACCTGGCGCTACCAAGTTGTTCCTTATTAATAGATCACAAGCAATGCTGGCTTTGCAAAGACACTCAAGTGTCCTGTCATCTGGGGAGGAGTCTGATGGAGAACAGGGTGCATTTGGGACCCCTTGGAAGCCCAGAGCTCTGTGGTCCTCAGGTTCTGCTGGTCAAATATGAGGTGGAGGGGCCAGCTTGAGATAGCAGATGTCCCCCTATTAAAGCAGTTGGAGGAAAGAGATTCTCCCCCACCCACCACCCACCAAGGATAACGGACTAACTTAAAGCAGTGACTTTCACGTTGGGTTTTGGGGATCCCTGGGGCCATCAGAGCTAGCAGCCTTGAGAGGTGAGGGTCACACAGTCCCTGAGAGGTTCAGCTGACACTTCAGTGTATTTTATTATTAAACAGCGTCTTCTGGGGCTGTCTGATGCATCAGCCTTCTTTACAGAGTTTCGTTTAAGAGACAAGATTTTGCTGATAGAAAGTGCGAAAGGTTTGCAGACCGAGGGAGCCAGTTGGAGGTTCTCAAAGGGTATTCCCTGAACCAGCAACAGCAGCAGCTGTAGCACCCAGGAACTTGTTAGAAGTGCAAATTATCAGGCCCCACCCAGACCTACAGAATCTGACACTTAGGGGTGAGCTCCAGCAGTCTTTGTTTGAACAAGCCCTCCAGCTGATTCTATTGTGCACCTAAGGATGATCTCTGAAATCTAATAATTATAACACTAGGACAGGGATAAGCCACAGTAGCATTAACCCTCCATTAAGCCTGTGCTAGGCTCTTAGGCATTCACTAAGCTGTTGACAAGTGTTTTTCTCACTCATTTCTTACCAATAACTCCCTCTTTTTTTTTTTTTTGGAGACAAATTTTTGCTCTTGTTGCCCAGACTGGAGTGCCGTGGTGCAATCTCAGCTCACTGCAACCTCCGCCTCCCGGATTCAAGCAATTCTCCTGCCTCAGCCTCCCAAGTAGCTGGGATTACAGGCGTTCACCACCATGCCAGCTAATTTTTTATATTTTTAGTTGAGACGGGGTTTCACCATGTTGTTCAGGCTGGTCGTGAACTCCTGACTTCAAACAATCCACCTGCCTCGGCCTCCCACAGTGGTGGGATTACAGGTGTGAGCCACCGCGGCTGGCAATAACTCCCTCTTGAGTAGGTGTTCTTTGATTCTGTGATTGAAGGGAAGAGGTCTAGGGTGGCAGAAAGTAACAGGCCTGGGGGTGGGCCTCCAGTTCTCTGTGTGACTTAGGCAAACTCATCCCCCTTTCTGGGGCTCAGTGTTAGATGTCAGTGGTTCCCCAATTTTACATGCACCAGAGCCACCTAGAGAGCTTGTTACAACACAGACTGCTGGGCCCCAGCCCAGAGCTGCCGACCTTGCAGGTGTGGGGTGGGGCCCATGGGTGGTGTTGGTCCTGCCACCCTGGGACCACATTCCGAGAGCCACTGGGCTCTCCAAGTCTGTGTGAGCTCCCCCTTCCCAGCAGTGGTCCTGGGGGGGCCCCTGCTCCTTTCACCCACAGTCTTTGCGTCCCCCATTCCCTTCTAGGTGAGCTCAACAAGACAGAGTGTGACAAGCAGACGTGCGCGTGTGACAAGAACGTGGTTCTCTGCCTCATGAACAGGACATACCAAGAGGAGTACCGAGGCTTCCTCAACATCTACTGCCAGGGCTCCACGCCCAGCTGCAGCATCTACAAACCGCCCCCCGAGGAGGTCACCTGCAGTCACCCATCCCTGGCGCCCCCCACCCCTCCCTAGAGCCTCTGAGGTCTGAGAGAGAAGAGCGGGTGGAGGGTCTGGCCTGGGGACCAGACAGAGGAGCAGGGAGGGTAGAAGCCAGGCCGGGAGCCCCAGGGTTGCTGGCTGCCTCCTCCCTGGAGCCCTCCAGTGGGGGCTCAGCAGCCCCCACCCCCGAGGACTCAGGAAGACCTGGGTCCTGACTCTGGCCATGTAGCTCCCCTAGCCCAGCCCCAGGCACTGTTGCATCTCACCACTGATTCTGCACTAGGTGGGAAGCACGGAGCTTCAGGGGTCTCTCCTGATGAGGGTGGCCGGGGAGACCAGAGAGAGAGAGAGAGAGAGAGAGAGAGAGGAGGGGCCTCTGAGTGGAGGAGTAGAGCCTCTGTTGTGACCCCAGCTTGACTCCCCAGAGCCTTAGAGAGTCTGAGCCACCAGCCCGGGCCCAGAGGTGGGTGCAGCCTCAGCCCAACGTCACAGGAAGGCAGATTGCTGGTCCCAAAGCCTGGGTTCCAGGAGCCCCTCGGCTGGTCCCGCAGGATGGTCCGGGGTGGCAGCTACTTTGTGCTTGAGGCTCTCTAAAGCCCTGTTCACAGAGCAGGTGGCCTCACCCCAGCCCTCACTAAGGTGGCCGTGAGTCCAGGCTCAGACTCCAGGGTATGGCACTGTGCTGAGTGTCCCAGCCCCGGAGTCCAGCCTCAGAGTAGGCTCCTGGGCACTGACAGAGCCACACCCAGGGACATCCCCCGGGCTAACATGGGGACACATGAAAACATGGCCCCAACACCTACAAGTCTTCTCTGTACCCCTCACTGACCCATACATGTCACCCTAACCCTGCCCCCACCACACCGCATGGCTCTGAGGAGCACCCCTACCCCCGCCCTCAGAGTCCCTGACAGATACTGCCCTCCTGGCCTGCCCCTGGAATGGTGAAGGGGAGACCCACACCCTCTCTCCTTGGGCTGTGGGCAGGTGTCACAAGTCCCATTGGTAGGGAAGAGGCTGAGGGCTGAGACCCACTTCAGTGAAGAGGGAAACAAAGGAGGGAGAACATCAAGGCGGGAGGCTGCGTGGAAGATTCTATAAGAGAGTCAAGGTGGGAGGCTGTGTGGAAGCTTCTAGAAGGCAGTAGGGAGGGAACAGGGTGGTGAAGGAGAGGGGAGAAGATGGAAGCCAGAAGAGATGAGGTGAGTGACAGCCACCAGCAGAGAGGGGCCTCCAGGCAGCACAGAGGAGCTGGGGGCAGGGCCTTGCGGGGCTGGGTGTCTGGGTAGGGCCTGGAACTGGGGCCAAGGTGGAGGGGACGCCCCTGCGGGCCCCCAGCACTGTTGTTTCTCCAGGTGCACCTTCCCCTGCTCCTTACCTGCCTGAGCCTCAACTCAGGGTCAGCGGCCTCCACCGAGCCAGCCCCACCAGCCCAAGGACCACTGAGGCCACTCTCCGCCTGGACTCAACAGCCACCAGCAAGCCCACCTGGCAGTGCCCTGGGCACCATTGTCACTGGGGAGGAAGAGCAGAGGAGGGACATGTATGAAAAGGAGGCCAGGAAGCCTCACCAGCCCCGGTTTCCAGAGCCCCAGTCAAGGAGACAAGGACACTGCCACCCAGCGCCACCGTCAGTGTGTGAGGGGCCCATGCCGTCCTCCTCCCCACCCCACTGCCCACTTTCCCGCCTCCGCCACAGCGCCGCCTCCTGTTGGCCATGGTCCTCGGGCCGGAGAAACCCACGTTCCCAGCTACACCTCTCGCCACGCACACACACCCTCCCCTGCCCCTCAGGAAGTCCAGGCCAGGGTCCGGGGATGAGATTCTGCTGCCTGGGGGTGCAGCCCGCCTCCACTCACCCTAGACACTTTGGATGCTGCAGCTCCTGGAGAATCTCCACAGGACTCGGCTTCCCCTCCTCAAATAAATAAAGGCCTCCTACCTCAACTCTCCATGGCTGGGCCCTCCTTGGCCAGGCGTTGGGGGAGGGCAGAGTGACTCCTCCCTGCTTCTCCAACTCTGGGGAAGGTGGGTTCCCATGCCCAGTAGCTGGCATGGCCCGTCTCCCTCCTGCTCCCCTGCCTGGGGGTGAGAAGTGGTACCGATGCCATGGACCCTAGGCCCCATGGCCCAGCAGTGGGGTGATGACCATGGGATGATGGTAATGACGGGCTAAGTGCTTCTCAGGCACAGATTTCTGCCGTACTCTCTCCACCCATTTCTGTGGATAACTGAGGCCCAGAGAGTTCAAGTCACACAGGTCACAAGTGATGGAGCTGGGCTCTGAGTCCTCTGCGTCTGACTTTTTTTTGGTTTGTTTTCTTTTGCGACAGAGTCTCACTGTATTATCCAGACTGGTGCGATCTCGGCTCACTGCAACCTTCACCTCCTGGATTCAAGTGATTCTCCTGCCTCAACCTCCCAAGTAGCTGGGATTGCAGGCGCGCATCAGCATTCACAGCTAATTTTTGTATTTTTATTAGAGACAGGGTTCCACCATGTTGGCCAGGCTGGTCTTGAACTCCTGTCCTCAAGTGATCTGCCCGCCTCAGCCTTCCAAAGTGCTTGGCTTACAGGTGTAAGTCACTGAGCTTGGCTGAGTCTGACTTTTAACCTCTGCTCCATGCAGCTGCTGAATGATGATTTGGGCAGCTGGGGTGGCAGGAGGAGAGACAGAAGACCGAGGTCCTGACAGTGGCCTGTCCGGTTCTCCTTCCTGCTCTGCCGCTGACATCTGTTGAGCCTTAGTGGGCCCATCTGTGAAATGGGACTACATTTCTACAGTGCAAGGTCCCAGGCTTGTTGTGGCAGCCACTGAGACTGCAGGGAGGAAAGGGCTTTGTGAGCCGAGTGGGTTGGAGAGGGGCAAGCGAGCAGGAGATGATTACCGTTGAGATCATTTGTATAGAGGCCGGATATTTCTTCAGAGTGAAAGCAAGTGACAGTGCGGCCATGAGGGTCCTGCAGGGCAGCTGGGTCCTGGCCCCTTCCCCGACTCAAGCTCCTTCCTGTATGGGCATCGGTTACCAGAACGGCTTGTTTCCCATGCTCCCTAAAGCCATGGGCTTCCCTGGGGACATCAGCGGGGACCACTGTGTTACATGGGGAAGCTTTCACAGGCAGCCCTGAAAGAGGAAGAGAGATTTCTCAGTTCTCTCTCTCTCTCTCTCTCTCTCTCTCTCTATATATATATATATATATTTGAGATGGAGTCTCACTCTTTTGCCAGGCTGGAGAGCAGTGGGTGATCCAGCTCACTACAACTTCCGACTCCCTGGTTCAAGTGATTCTCCTGCCTCAGCCTCCCAAGTAGCTGGGATTACAGGTATTCACCACCACGCCTGGCTAATTTTTGTATTTTTAGTACAGACGGGGTTTCACCATGTTGACCAAGATAGTCTTGATCTCCTGACCTGGTGATCCGCCCACCTCGGCCTCCCAAAGTGCTGGGATGACAGGTGTGAGCCACCGTGCCGGGCCTCAATATTTTAAAAGTTTGAAAATCCCTGGACGAGCTCACCCACAGGTTTGTTCACTCAGCGGCCCTGAGTCCCCTGTGTGCCAGCAGTGGAGCTGGGCTTCCAGCCTCTGCGCCGGGGAGCCCGCAGCCCAGGAGGGAGGCAGTGAGCTCCTAACCTTGGCACTCGGTGCGACGTAGCGTGGCTGGGAGCACAGGGGTGAGGACCCGGGTCTGTGTAGCAGTCCCAAAGGTGTCCAGAAGGGGATGGGGTGCAGCTGGGGTCTCCCTGGCGTGAGGAGGAAGAGCAGAGCATGGGTGACATTTTGGGAGGAGGGGTCCCTTCTACTGCCTAGGGATCTCCTCCCCATAGGACCCATGAAGACTCCATCCGAGGTAGTGAGGTCTTCCACGCTAAGGTGCGAGGAGGGGGCTGTCCGTGCTCCTCCCTGGCCTGAGGCTGCCATCTCTGCCCAGACCTACCTCTGCCTGCCTCCTCCAGAGACCCATGCCCCTCCCAGCCCCTTTCCCGGTTCCCGAGACCCGGCGGCCGTCGCAGACAGCTTTTCCAGAACGCGGGCGACACCTAGTGGACATCATGGGTCACAACCCGTGCTCTGCTCCACCCCTCACACACCTCTGCCCCAGACCCAGAGTGGAGATCTGCTGACGGCCTGGCCCACAGTGCCCAGGAGAGCACAGGAAGCCATCAGGGTGGCCTCCACCATCTGCTCACCACCACTTCTCAAGAAGCCCTGCCCTTAAAGCAAACAGCACAGGTTGGGTGGCACCCAGGCCCTGCCTCCTCGTGGGCCGTGTTGAAGCAAGTCGCTTTGCCCCTCCCAGCCTCAGTTTCCCCTTCTATAAAATATGGTTGATAATGAAGCACATCCCATAGGGTTTGAGGATTACATGAGGTCAGGGATGAGAACGCCCCTCGCACAGGGCCTGGCGGGGAGAAGAGAAACTGTCAGAGCTGGTGACTGGTGCCCTGGGCAGAAGGTCCTCAGGTCGGAGGCAGATAGCGGCAGGTAGAAGAAGGCGTTGCTGATAGAAGTGGACTGCCTGTGACATTCTCCCCCAAACAGAAACCTGGCAGAAGCAAAGCTGTGGTTTAGTCAGAAAATCTGGCTCCCTGCCTGCGAGTGTGAGGGGGAACGGGAGCGAGTGGGAGGAGGAGGAGGGGGAGGATGCAGAAGGGAAGGGTCTGTCGGCCCTTGCTGCCCCTGAGCCACAGCTATGCACCCAGGGCCTTGGCTGACCCTGCTCCCAGCTGGGCCTGGGAGCTGCCCCTTCCTTAGCGGGGCCCTGACTGTGAATGCAGAGAGGCGGCCCTTCCTCCAGAGGTTGGTGCAGTGACACTAGCTGTCGGCTTCCTCAGTTGTGGCTTCCTAACAAGCAGCTGATGCCACCAACTGTGACAACAAGGAAAGTTCTGGAGAGAAATACCAAGGCTCCTAGCAACAGGAGACAGGGGTGCACAGTTTTTAAAAACAAGACATATTGTCCTGTCAACGGCAACCCTTCTAAAATACCCATGCTCTGGCGGGAAGGCGGCCTGGGATCTCAGGATGTCAGGGCCCATGGAAGAAAGGCAGAGCTCGTCCATCACTGCGCTCTTTGGTGGGGACTATTCATAGCTTTGCTTCTACAGGGAGGAAACTGAGGCCCAGAGGAGCCAAGTAAATGACGCCAGGTCACACAACAAACGCAGGATTTGGACTCCGACTCCAGAGCCTGAGACTCAGAGGGCATCGGATCCAACTCCCACATTTTGAGAAAGTGAGTGGAAAGCAAGAGATCGGGAATCAGAAGACAGGGGTTCACCTTGCAGCCCCGCTGGGCACTAGCTGGCCATCCGCAACAAGTCACAGTTCCCCCACCCCCATCCCTAGTCTCCAGTTTTCATCAGATGAATAAAGGGGAGGGCAGAGAGGGTGGGCAAGGCCAGTAGGAGAGGGCAGGATTGAAGGGTGGTCAGCATAAGTCTCACCAACAAGGTGTAACTCCAGCCCAGACTTGACCGGGCGGCCCTGTAAAGACAGCCCAGTGGGAGCCGCTGGGGGCGTGAGCAGGGAGTGTCAGGGCCGGGCTTAGTCACTGCTGGCCTACTACTGTGTGAGGCGGAGACAGAGGGGCCGAGGGTGGGCACAGAGAGAACCACAGAGAGCAGCTGTGGGCACCCAGGCACCAGCGATGGTGGCTCCCACCGAAGAAGGTGACGGTGAAAGTTGTAAGAAGTGGCTAACTTCTAGATTTTTCCCCTCTTATTTTTCTTTCCACGTAAACATTTGATGAAAGCATTTTATAAATACAGGATCTAGATGCATTTTGAAGGCAGTGCCAACAGATTGGGTGTGGGATGTGGAATGTGAGAATCTGCCATCCGGGTTTTGGCCTGCAGGGACCAACGATGGATAAGAGCCCTCAGCGGAGACGGGCAAGGCAGGCACGCAAGGAGCTGGCATGGACAGATGCCGATTCTCTCCAATCCTCCACCTGGGAGGCTCTGCGTGGCCCCACTGCCCTCCTACTCCTCCTCATCTTCAAGTCTCAGATGAGATGTCAGACCCCCAGCAGTCCTCAGGGAAGTTTCCCTCACCCTCCTGGAGGTGGGCATTGCTCCCCGAGCCCACCCTGATCCCGGCACCCCCAGCTTGTTCTGCAATCCCCTGCTTACTTGTTTTCCCTTTGGTCTGAGAGCTCTGTGGAGTCTGGTGCAGAGGGCCTGGCCTGGAGTAGGTCTTCAGTACACATGTGCTCATGGAAGGCATGACCCTGTCGAGGACAGCAAGCTTTCTCAGTAAGAGTCCACGCATCCCTCTACACTCCCACCGCAGTTCTCCTAGAATCAGGACATCAGTGCCAAACAAATGGGTCTTGTGTACCATCAAGGGCCCATCCTTTCTATCTTATAGATTAGGGGATGGAAGAGAGAAGGGAGTAAAAAAGATGGCCTGGGCATGTTGCCTCATGCCTGTGATCCCAGAACTTTCAGAGGCCTAGGCAGGTGGATCAATTGAGGCCAGGAGTTCGGGACCAGCCTGACCAACATAATGAAACCCCGTCTCTACGAAAAATAAAAAATTAGCTGGGCGTGTTGGTGCACGCCTATAATCCCGGCTACTTGGGAGGCTGAGCAGGAGAATCGCTTGAACCTGGGAGGCGGAGGTTGCAGGGAGCCAGGATCGTGCCACTGCACTCCAGCCTGGACAACAAAATGAGACTCTGTCTCAAGAAATTTTTTTTTAAAAAGATGGCCTGGATCTCACCCAGGAAACCTGTCCCCCAGCATTGAGCCTGGCCCTGGCCCTTCTTCTTCCACTGTGTCAGTCGGCCAGGTATCTTCACAGTCTGGAGCTGGTCTCTGCGGTGATCAGGATCCCAAAGGTGAAGAGGTGCCCACTGTCTTGGGCCAGCCACCCTGGTTCCACGTCCACCTTTCTACACCTGCCTCCCTCACGGCCCGCTTACACTCTCCCTGATGCTCATAAACCTCAAGCTTCCCATCTGCAGCTGCAATTTCCAACCACGTGTGGGTGGGGGAGAAATGTAGGAAAGTCACCCACATGATAGTACAAGCTGAGCCACGCGGAGCACAGGACCCTGAGCCCCCAGGCCCTCTGCTGACCCCCCACTTCTGGTGTCCCTTTCTGTCTTCACCTCTGTCCATTTTTCAATCCAGAGTTTGTGTCTGAACTCCTATAACTGGTACCCAGGAGTTTCAGGTCTGATTTTTGTTTGTTTTCTTTAAATCTCTGAATCCCTACTGCCTGGCACTGTGCCTGGCACACAGCAAGTGCTCAATAAATGTGTGTTGCCTGACCGAGCAAAGGATTACAGCTGTGTGTTCCCCATGATTACATGAACCTGACCTCCTTCTACGCCTTCAAGGAAAGGAACAAAGGCCACGTCCACAACATTTCCTTGGCCTCTGAGTCCAGCTCAGGGCTGAGAACCCACCAGTCTCAGTGAATAAGGGAATAGGACTAATTACGGCAGTTAGTTATGGCTGCCTAACAAACCATGCCAAAACCCAGCAACTTAGAACAAAAGCCTTTATTTAGCTCACAATCTGCACGTTGGCAGTTCAGCTTGGGCTCAGCTGGGCAGTTGTTTTGGTCTCGGCCAGGTTCCCTCATGCATGTGTCGTCAGCTACAAGCGGCTGCTCACTGAGCTCTCTCTCAAGCGTGTCTGAAGTCAGCTGAGGCCATTGATCCCGGCGGCTCTCCTCCTCCAGCAGGCTAGCCCGGACTTTTCCTCAGGGTAGGTGCAGCTATCCTAAGAGAGAGTAGCAGTGCTCTAGTGTCGGGGACCGGCACGTCTGCCAGGAGGCTCCCGGCCTGCGGGAGGCCTCACCCCAACTCGGAGATGTTCACAACCTGGAGGAGAGAGTGCGCGGAAGAGAAGACAAACAGACAGACAGACAGACAGTGGGGTCTGGAG